>JASZXT010000004.1:0-136666 GCA_035521555.1 Lecanoromycetidae sp. Uapishka_2
GCGAGCCCCTGTTCCTACACTCCTACACAAGCTCAATCTTCTGTTCTTATTACTCTGTCTTCAGATATCAATACGGTTTTGAGAATTGTGAGAGGAATTATCAAGGATGATCACAACCCTCGCATTCAATTTCCCTACGATCACACCTCAGCATGCTCCCAAGCTCGCTGGTAGAACTAGATTGCTTCACTTCACTCTGAACTGTTACGCTAACCCATGTCATATATCGTTCTTCGTCCATTCCTGATCCTAACATCGTAGGTTTCATAGCCTCTTCCTTCTTGTCGTTGCTCTGTCTGCGCCATCTGAACGACTGTACTCGATGCTTTGATCATGAGTTAGAATCCAACGCTCTCTAAAGCCGTCTACTCCGCAAATCTTGTCGTACTATTGCTGTCTCATCACGGCACAGGTCAACAGCCATAATGCCTGTACACTTCTCCTTTACATTTGGGGGTGGCACTTACTTCAAATTTACTTTTGGCGTAGGAGATTCTGCAATCAAGTTGAATGCTACTTCTAGTGCAGGACCAGCTATGACGTTCTCATCAGATGCAACTTCAATCGCGGACGACCCACCCACTGAAGACTCAGATGATGAGTCTCAGTCTGATACTCAACAGTCTCGTACGGATGATTCTGCTTCCTCTCTGGATGTAGTGTTGTCACACAAAATGCACCCAAAATCTGTTGGCTGTTGTCCTCTTTTTACAGCAATGCCCCGCGAGGTCAGAGACATGATTTATCACCATCTACTTGTGTTTCCGGAACCTATAGAGAATGTTCATCAACTTGTCAGCAACAATGAAATCCTCGGGACGGACCATAATGCAGTCCCAGGTTTGGATGCCACGATCCTACGAACTTGTCGCCCTATCTATCAAGAAGCTCTTCCAGTCCTTTATGGGTGCAACGAATTCAAATTCTGGAAGCCCAATGACATTGAAAACTTTCGAAGTGAGTGTCTGGATTCAGACTACCCTCCATGTATGTTTTTCGAGATTGGCCCTAAAATGTGAAAACCTCCTAATGACTAGCGCCAGATTTCAACCTCGAACCTTCTCCGGATGGTCGATTTACCTTCGTCCGTAGAATGCGCTTCGTATTCGAGGCCCCTTACAGTTCCAGCCGACACGCCCTCAACGGAGAAGAGCGTCGAGCCGCTCTAAACGGAGCCTGGGACCCGTGGTCGTCAAGCGTATTCGCTGTGGGCGGATACCAATCCAACCCTCTACATTTTCCCGCACTTCAGAGCCTGGTCATAGATCTTTCCAAGTGGCAATTGACAAAGAAAGAAGCTCTAAAAGTAAGACCCGCAGCTTTCGTCCGCGAAAAGTATTCTAACTATCTAAATAGGTGAGGCCTTTCATCAACTTCTTCAGATTAACGCCCAGCCTCAAACTTCTCACCATAAAGGGGATCAAAAACAAGGACACAGCCAAGAAGCTAGAGGATGGGTTTGTGAGGGAAGGTGGCGTCTTCAAGGTAAAGTCGTGAGACTGAGGATCTTGCTCCAGGGGGAATTCGTGGCTGGAGCACCTCTCGATGGTTCAATGGTAGAACAAAAGACCAGCAATTGGATCAGGGCAGATGTATCGAACGACATTGCAGCTGTGTGGTGCTTTGACAGGCAGAGAGAAGCCATGGACAGTGAAGGCTCATGAAGCAGATGTTGATTGGACGAAAAAGTATTTTACAGGTAATTCGCATAGTAAGTCTGCTTGCAACAATTTACACATGCTGTGCCACTTGAATAGCTTCACATCAGCTTGCACCAGTATGCACAAATTTTCCAATCCTCTTCCGTTTGACTGAAATGCGTGGATAATAATTGGTCAATTACTCTGATGTCATAACTTTCTCTGTCGGCTAAAATGACGATGCATCCGAAGCAGAGCTTCTGACGACATAGGCAAAAGGTAAACACTGCAACTTGTGCCCAACCCAGATATGAACTGCCTTCTATTCATTTCGAAGAGACCGTCTAGTGACACAATTTTCGTAACGATAGAATATTGAGATATGGGTCCCTCAGTGTTCCAGCTCGCATGCTCGTGCAATGTTCGTCCTGCTTGCAATCCTACGTTTCTCAGCTCTCTGATCCTTCCTAGAATTACCCTTGGGGCCGCCGTGGCACTGACTCCCTCGCCGCAACTCTTTGCTCTAAAACCCCAAATACAGGGTTCCGGCTCGAAGACACAGAATATGCGGAGATGTGGATGGGCGACTACCCAGTCTTACCAGCGAAAGTACTCAAAACAGGAGAAGAGCTACACAAAGCCATTGACGATGATAAGGAGAATTTGTTAGGGAAGAAATGTATAGAGAAATTTGGCGGCGTGGTGCCGTTTCTACCGAAAATATTATCAATAGCAAAAGCACTCCCTCTACAGATTCATCCGAACAAGGACCTAGCTGCTAAGCTACACGCGAAGAACCCAGAACAGTTTACAGATGATAATCATAAGCCTGAGATTGCTATTGCCCTGGGTCCATTTGAGGTTTTTGCGGGGTGGAAACCACAAGCCGAGATCGATAGCCTGTTCGAAGCACTTCCACCGCTACAAAAATTCCTGCCAAAGAAAGATGCCAAAGTAGACAACGAGACCCTTCGAACCGTCGTCCAAACAATCCTCCAATCTAGCGATGAAAGCATTAAAAAATGCCAGCAAGAACTGGCCAAGATTCCCAAAGAGAAATATGGCAAGCAATCATATATCCTCGAAATTCTCCCACGTCTCCAAGAACAATACTCCATCGAAGACCCCGGCAATCTCGTTGCTCTAATGTACGTCCTTCCTTCCACTTTCCCACATCCATCATTGTCATCGTAACGCTAACCAGGAACCCAGCACAATGAACTTCCTCACCCTCAGCACCGGAGACGCCATCTACGTCCCCGCCGACGCTCCCCACGCCTACCTATCCGGCAACATAGTCGAATGCATGGCCCGCTCAAACAACGTCCTCAATACCGGTTTCTGCCCACGCGCCGACAGAGATAATATCGAGCTATTCAGCTCCGCGCTCACTTTCGCTCCTCACAGCGCCGAGGAAGTACTATTACCATCTAAGCCTAGTAAGAGGGGTAAGGAGGGAAAGACGGTGGAGTATGCGCCGCCGATGAGCGAGTTTAATATGCTGAAAACGGAACTCAAGGGTGGAGAGAAGGAGGTGGTGGAGAAGATTGCGGGACCGAGCGTGTTGTTTAGTATGAGTGGGCAGGGAAAGATGAGCGCGGGTGGGGAAGAGTTTGAGGTCAAAGAGGGGTATATCTTTTTCGTTGGGCAAGGGGTTGAGGTTCATATGGAAGCGGAGAAGGGTTTGGTGGTTTATAGAGCTTATGCTGAGTGACGGAGGTGTGGTATGAAAGTCGTGTATAGAGGGGCGAGCAAGAGATCTGTATACAAGAGACGAATGTGAAGTCCAAAAAAGGACGAATGGAATGAAGGTCACCTCTAATTCTATGAGGTTTTTGAATAGTTGTTACACTCAATTATTAACATTCTTCGTACAGCTCATGCAGGCCTCCGTGCAAGCAATCTAAACATCAAAAAAAGCCGTCAAACTCATCGGCAATCCTACAGAGGTAAGTATGCATCCCTGATCCTCCATCATCGAGGCATTCCTCATGAATCGTAACGCATACATCCTTCTTCCTCAAACCCATACAACAACTTACAGATATTCTCTGCCTTCTCTGCAAGCACCTCCCTCACAAACCATCACCCCATCCTTTTCTACATCCATTTTGCTCAGCAACTCATTGCGGCTCCTCAACCATGCCCCATTGCCACTTCCAAGAGCGACAATTGTCCTATTGGGACCTATTTGGCGCCGCAACTGCTTCAGGGTTTCCTCGCTGTTTCCCGTGAGGATTATGCCTTTGAGGCCAAGGCATCCCATAACCACACTGCTTAGCATTCCTGCAAAGGTGAAAGGAAATTGTTCAACTTCTGCTTCGAAAGCGTGTACTGTCTGCCCTGCCAGCTTGAAATAAGAAGCATCTTCGAACATACTTGAAAGGCGATAGAGATTGCGAGCGCTAATATTGTTAGATGACGGTTCAGCGTTATCCATGCCGCTCTTCAATCTCATCAATAAGTCCGGTGGATGGGGCGATGGGGTAGTGAAAAAGCCAGAAGACTCAGAAGAGGTAAATAGCTCGACTTGACGCTTTTGTAAAGTGTCTGCAAATTCAAGATATGCGTCGTCGAAGGTGGCTTCGTAGAGATCGATGAGACCGTGGATCAGGAAGGCGTAGTCGTCGCAGAGACCACCGGTGTCGCCACGCCCCTCTCGGTATACGCGATAAAGAGTCTTGGAGTCAGCATCCCATAGCTCATCTTTGATGAACTTGACTGCCGATATGGCGGCTCGAAGGCACTCCGAGGCTTTGTCGGGATCAATTGCCTGGAGAGCGGAGGAAGTGCGAGAGAGAGCGCTGATGGCAAGTCCGTTCCACGAGACGATGATCTTGTCGTCGAGTGCTGGACGAGGTCGGTGCTGCTCACGGTGTGCCCTTAACTTCATCCGACTATCTTTGATAATCTGGACTATTGAAGCCTCGGAAATGCCCAGCTTCTTCGCCAGGACTCCTGGGGTAAGAGCAATTTTTAGCACGTTCAAGCTGATGAATTCGTCGTGGGGGTCATTATGGCTCGCCACATTGCCATCAGCTTTCGCGCCGAAGAATTGAGCACAGATTTCTGCTGCCTTCTCTCCAAGGATGCTACTCAATTCCGTGTGAGACCAGACATAGTAAGCTCCTTCTCGTTTCTCTGTGTCACTATGTGATGGATACGAGTCTGCATCCTCTGCAGAGAAGAAGCCACCATTTGGCGCGGCCATCGGCGGGCTGGTAAGGTAGCTTGCAATGTCATACAGAGGACCTAGAAGCTCCGCATCTCGTGTGATCAGAAAGGCGTCTAGATAGACATCAAGAAGTTGGCCTTGATCATAAAGCATCTTCTCAAAATGTGGTAGACTCCAGTCTTTTGTGACTGAGTATCTCGCAAACCCATACCCAATCTGGTCCCGAATCCCTCCTCTTGCCATCTTCCGCAATGTATGCACAGCCATTGCCGTCGCGTTTTCGCATTCTTCGTTACCCACAATGTCCCTCACATTCTCCGGCCATTGGCCAAGCCTCAAGAGAAAGCTTAGGTTGACTGGTGTTGGGAACTTGGGTGCCTTTGCAAAGCCGCCGTTGATTCGATCGTATCTTCTCACATAGTGTTGATATGCTTCTTCCAACAGCTCAAGCTCCAGTCCCTCTCCCTCGCCTTTCTCACCGATCTGGTGCCCGTGACTGTGGACACCTTCTTCTGCGAAACTTTTGAGTTGCCTTGTGATCTCTTTCGCACTTCCTCTGCATCGGCCTTCCTGATTGATCCACACGTCCTTCATCTTCTGCAGAATGCCCATGAAGCCCACAGTCTCGGCCACAGCTGTACCCACTGCAGTCAGGGAATCATTGGGACCCGGCCAGTACGTGCCCCCAAAGACTGGTTCGAGGTCAGGCGTGACGAAAACATTAAGGGGCCAACCTCCAGATCCCGTGGTGGCTTGCACATAATTCATGTATATAGCATCAACATCAGGTCGTTCTTCGCGATCAACCTTGATGGGAATGAAGTATTCATTGAGCAACTTAGCGACCTCCGGCGATTCGAAAGACTCGCGTTCCATGACATGGCACCAATGGCACGCCGCATAGCCAATGCTCAAGAAGAGTAATCGATTGTGTTTCTTAGCTAGGCCTAAAGCCTCTGGTCCCCATATCTGCCATGCAACCGGATTGTTCATGTGCCCTCGTACCTGGTTAAAGCTTGCATTAGCCCAACATCCTGCATGGTCTTTCTCAAGACGACTGGACAGGACTCACATACGGACTCCTGCTCTCGCTGAGCCGATTGGTCAGAGTTATAACATCTTGGATTGGATCATCACTTTTACCCTCCATGTTTGGAAGGAATTCCCTCTTCGTCAATTAATTGTATGGTAATTTCTAGTCTTACAAGCCTGCCTCCACGCAATCTCTCGGTCTGGAGATATCAGTGCACCGCATGAGGCGGCGCTGTGGCTGCATGAACGGAGAGTCTAGACGCACAATCGATGGGGCTATTCGTAATGACCTAACCTGAGGAGCTATCGCAGAAGTCACTAATGCGTCAAGCTCGACTTGTTGCAAGGCAAGAGAGATCGAAAGCTATCGGTCATGGCCTGTTTACTCGGATGTAAGGTATGTTAGGTCCGACACAGGACTAGTTCGGACAGGACCATCGAAAAGATGGAACACTAAGGTAGCTTTATCAGAACTCCAATTGAAGCTTACCTCGTGGACACTGCAGACTTTTTCCCAAGACCCGCATATAATCGAGGGTCACTTTTCAAGCAAACATAAAATAGAATAGGGGCGGACTTTGCAGTGATGACGTGAGTCCTTTTGTGAATGTTCACATTATGTGATGGATGATTTACAGTTGGTAGCAGTACTAATTTGTTGCTTGCGGCGTCAATGCCTATGGAAAAGGACCTCCATATATGTAGTTCTGTGATGCAACATCAGGCGTAGAATGGTTCTCCGAATGGAGTGCATTCGAAAAACGGCGTTGACACCCACTCAAATCTGACGCCCACGTTCTTGAATGCCTGGCGGAGCAAGTTCAAATCTTCGAGAGTTCCATAGTCTGACCCCGTTTTGCTGTCCACCACGCAATCGGCGTACTGCTGATACCACCAGACCACTACCTGAAGCTCGCGCATACAATTTTCTCTATGATCCGCCAAATCTTGCATTCGCTGGACTCTTGTGGCTAGCAGCCTATCTGTGCCTTGAATCCCTACCATGCGATGTTGAAATTGTACCTCTTCTAATTGAGCAGGAAGCAAAGAGTATAATTGCTTCTTGAACCCCCATCCCAAAATGCTATCAGGTATTGATAATCTTCTAAGGCTGGTGAAACCCCTGAGTGATACGCCTATGCAGAAGAGCATTGGGTAACCCTTATCACTGCTCGCCACTGCCAGCTCTTGCAAAGATTCGCTATGGGCGGCTTGCAAGGCGCCGATTTCCATTGGATAGTGAACGACCTCGTCAATGGAATCCAGGATTAGACGTTTCAACTGCTTGATTGAGAGAATGAACGCCTCTGCCGTAGCTGCTGGCATCCATTCTTTGCACTCCAGGAAGCGAAGGTCTATCACAGGTGAAGTTCCACGGGTTCGCAACGGGAGGCAGCCATCGGGCCTAAAGTAATGTGAGGTACACAAATGCTCAACCTGGAGCGTGCGCAGTGATGATAGCCAAAGGTGATTCGCCGTAATCTTTGCTGGGATATCTTGCTTCCAGTACAGCCATTTGGAATGACTATTCATGTTGCGAAAATTGAGGCGTAAAGAATTTAGTACGGGGTGATGTTCATTCGAAATAGCGGTATGAACCGGTGGTGGGCTGAAAGACACGTGTTCCAGCGCTGGCATGCACCTCATTAACTTCGTGTGTGCACGATAAGGCTTGCCATAGAAGGCGTTGCTGGGTACAGTCAGATACAATGCCTTGACACGCGAAGCTAGCTTTAAATTCGCTTGTAGGTGCTTTCGAAGCCTGGTGAAACGGTCGAAGCTTGGCTGGTTCTCACGAGAAAGTGGAAATATCCGTGTTTCGTCTTCGACGCTGACGTTCAGATGGATACTGTGATATAGATGCTCTTCAACAAGGTTGCGGAAGCGGTGGGAGACGAGTAAAACTTTGACAAGGAAGCCATCTCGAGGTAGCTGAGCGATGATTTCTGTTAGGATCTCATCTGGAAAATGGGTTAGTAGTTTTGGAGTCATGTTTGCGTAGTCAGGACTCGGTGGCTGTACGTATGAATGAATGAAGGACCGGGAAATTGGTAGATGGTCGTTGACATAGTGCTGCTGCTCACGCGTTTTAACACAAACGCTCTGCCATTGGAATGGCAGGTAATGGTTTAATTATCAGGTATCACGAGAGCAACTTTATTCGAAAATAATGTCGCATGCCCATACACGGGGGTCATTACCCAAAGTTCTCACAGTAGATAGATATTAATGTGCGGAATGACCTGTACATCACCAACTTGCCAGCAGGGCTATTTATTGAATCAATCTCTCCGCTAGCTCACAATTTTAGATTATGCCTAATCACTTTGACAACATTTATTGCCAAGTCACACACTCTATCCGCATCGGCTCTTGGAGACCTGAAGCACACATTGTGTTTAATCCAAGCTTTGTACCTCGCAACTTTACTTAGCACCCTCTCAATACCTTGTTCCGACACGATCATGACCAGCAGCACGAACCTTACAGTCCGCATAAGCTGGAGAACAATTTGCACCCAAGGCACTCGCCTAGCGCCGCTCCGCCAGTCACCCCTAAAGAATCTCTCTTCTATGACCATTTATTTTGGCAGATCGGTCATATGGTCTTCTGCACTCCTTGTTGCTCAATAGTGTAGGCTGACATGGATAAGTGTCGCAATTGTCTTATGATCAGTCGCCGCTCGCGAAATCAAACACAGGAAGCATAATATACTACCTTGGAAGATCCACTAGCGGTTAAATTGTGGGCTAACATTCAGATCCGATAGAGCTTGGTTACCACTCCAATCATGTTCGGCCTTCCGAAAAGGGTATTGTAAACCACGCAGCTCGTGTGCCTGCGGTCACAAAACCCGCCAATTCGGATATTGTAGGCGAGCTACATGATGAATAGTGCAGTCGAAATCCATTGTTCTCTAACTTCATCGGCTTCTTGCCTCCGCGACAGATAGCCATTGTCGTCCTTTGTCACATGAGACAATGCAGAGATCAAGGCAAGTCCCCTTATCAGCCGCGACTGGTAAAGCACAGACCAAAAGGTGAAGTCTCATCTCTCCTACAGTCACACAACACCAGCCACCTCGCGTTTCTCCCAACCCCGTCCCACTAATACAGGAACTTCTCGTTCGTGCGCGCCAGCATGCGTCTCATCCACTTCATTGTGCCTATAATGGCATCACTTTGCTCTCTCGTAGCGGCTGGTCCGCTTCGAATCACAGAAGACAAAGTCACTGTCAAACGCTCGGCAGCTCCAGGTGTGTTCGGTCACATAGATAATTGGCTTCATGACAATTTCGGAAATCCTACGAAGCAGAACGGATATTCATCCGATACTTGAAACTCGAAGCGAATGAATAGGAACCAGGGTGGGGATATGTCCTTTTCTTGCGTCCCCACTATTCGAACCAATTTTGCAGCAAACATATGGCCGAAAAGTGCATTTTGCTTTTACGTTTCGCTCTTCATCGAATGAATGTTCAACGAACACCTCGATCTTTTACTTTAATGGTACCATCGCTGTAGGTCAGAACAAATGTTATACTCATATCCAAGATAACGTAGCTGTTGATGGTCTGAACAACCAAAAGTGGTCATTGAGACCGTAATAACTTCTTGTTATGCAAACACTCTGCATTGAGAGTTACGATTTCCATTTGAGCCGTGTATCTTAAGTTGATATGTCTCTAGCCACAGCAACATGAAAGCCTACTCAGACTTGACTGTTTTCTGTACACAAAAGACAAAGTACTTTACATGTGCTGCATTGGCGCGCCTAACGCGTTTGCGCCAAGAGACTAGGGCCCGATCCGTTTCCTGATTGGATATTGCCTTTCTCTATCAACAACTGTGATCCCGGCACGCTTCGCTCGACTCAAACGTTTGAGTCGTTGGTGACTAACCTCAACGACCCGAAAGCAAATCGCTCTGCTGACGGCCAGAATTCGCTAAGTAATTCGCGAAATCGGATCTGGATCCAGATCCTCTTCAAAGAAACTATTGTCTCTTTGCAGTAGAAGGTCCATCCACTTAATATATAGAATATCAGCATGAAGAGGCCTACCGCGTCAGGTTGAACGAGACAAGCATGGTGAGCTAACTAATGATTTGAACATCTCATCATACTGAGATTTCGCGAGCCTTTCATACAGAATTCAAGTTCAGGAACGACCAATACTTCGATGCAGTCTCTTGTCGTCCAACCATTCGCAAGGTACATATTCTGTCTCCTGCAACATACTGTCCTCTAAAAAGCATCAGTCTCTCACCTCCCACTCTCACCACTGAAGACCTGAAACTCCAATATGCACTTTTCCACCTCGAGCAACATGAACAAATCATGAAGTATGCAATTCTCCGACACCATTCCATATCTCCGAATGCTAAAATGTGTCAGAGACAATATTCGTACCGCTGGTCTTAGCGAGCTCAAATTTGTCTCTCCAGAGACAATCCCCAACGCATCATTCAAACAGCGAGAACCCCATTCAGACGCTTTTAGTACAGCCGCTCGACAAGGCTGGAAGCGTCACCCTACTGTGAAGTCTACCAAGCCTACTGTCAAGAAAAGCAGGATATTACAAGCAGTCTTCAATCCAAATCCTGATGTTTCTAGTGACAACGATCATGTAGGGATTGCGAGGAGGACGATTGCTAACTTGAATGGGTATGAAGCGCAGATGAGGCCGCTAGCGACGGCCGTGAAGCAGGCTGCGGAGGCTCAGCAGAACCTTAGTGCTCATACTTACGGGATGAGTGGTGTAATGGCGACTGCTCCGGCTAATTTAATTGGCTCTTCTTCGGACCCGCGAAGATCGAGCTACGATGCAAGCAGAGATCCTAGATTACGGGGTCCAGTATGATGGTTTTCATTCTGGTCGAGGAGTGTCTCTGGATTCTCTGATGGGCTTTCTACGCAGCCCTTATCGGGATGAAATTGAAGACAAGGCTTTCTGTAATATTGTCGGTTGAATGAGGTGAAGTGATTATGATTTGGGACTTCAAGTCCACCGGTCTAAAGGGTCAATTGAAATCCCTTCTCTGGTTGAGTCTCAATTGATGGAGTGAAACTTCGCAGCCACATCGAGGCTGATGAACCAGATACCCTTGGATTTCAGAGCAGTACTTATATAGCATACAATGCCTATTGAAGAAGAAGATAACCTTTCCGCTGCTATCACATGACATGATATAAGCGGTGAAAGAGCCTCAAAGGATGTGGCAATCAAATTCGATCGTGTAGAAACCTACTAACCGACAGATCGCTGGGCTTAAGCGTTTCAGGCTTTCTGGGCAACCATATATATCATCCATGAGTGTTTGCGTGTGCGTTTGATGACATTTCTTTGTGTTAAAGATACAGCATGCTAAGGTTGTGGAGGGAGGGAGGCTGCGATGGTTCTTACGTTAAATCCGTTATCTCCACTAGCGATTGGGCAATTCGCTCGAACTTTGCGTCATAAATCCTAAGAAATGGCAAGGAAGTCCACATCAGCCACGGTAAACACAGCCTCATCACGTTTGTAATACACTGCGAAAGGCTTTTCCTGTATATGTGATCCATCGATTTTAACGACTTCGACCACAGCCTTAAAGCGTACTCGAGGTGGTCCCGGCGCAATGGCGGGACTACACACCCCGATTCCTAATTTGAAGCTCAATGATGGTACATCCATTCCAATGGTGCGTTCAGGCCATAGTTCGCATGCCTCTCGTATACTGATATTGAAACCAGCTCGGATATGGCACTGGAACAGCCTGGTATAAAACTTCCGAGGGCTCCATCGACCGTAAGACAGTAGAAGGAGTAAAGACAGCAATTAAACTCGGATATACTCACCTCGACAATGCCGAAGTCTACAATACCGAGCCTGAAATGGGGGTAGCCATCAAAGAAAGCAAAGTGGATCGATCCAAACTTTTCGTTACCAGCAAAGTTATCACAAATATTTCAGACATACCTAAGGCAATCGATGCGAGCTTGAAGAAATTGCAATTGGACTATGTCGATTTATACCTTATTCACTCGCCCTTCTTTGCAAAGACAGATGCAGATTTGCAGAAGGCGTGGGCTGCCATGGAAGAAGTCAAAGCTTCAGGAAAAGCTCGCTCGATAGGGGTTTCGAATTACCTCGAGTCACACTTGACAGCAACTTTGGCGACAGCGAAGGTCCCTCCGTCGATCAATCAAATCGAGTTCCATCCGTACCTGCAACACGGCAGCCTCCTCCCTTATCATAAGTCACAGAACATTGCCGTAGCGGCATACGGTCCCTTGACAGCTGTGACTAAGGCAAAGCCAGGCCCTTGCGATGAGGTGCTGGCATTCTTATCCAAAAAATACTATGTTAGCGAAGGAGAGATCGCACTTCGTTGGTGCATTGACCAGGACGTTGTCGCTATCACGACCAGTGGGAAGGAAGAGCGATTGAGCGATTACCTGCGGGCTATGACTTTTAAGCTGACGCCAAAGGAAGTCAACGATCTGTCAGAGGCGGGACTGGGAAAACACTATAGAGGTTTCTGGCAGGCCAAGTTTGATGATAACGACAGATCATGATGGATGGGTACACCATCGAAAAATGAGCTTCATCGTCGTGAAAACGAAGAAAGTAAATCTGACATATGGGCAATATTATATTCGAGAGTGAAAGACCAAGTAATGTACAACAGCGGCGACAGAGACTATTAGAGACTGTTAGAAACAATCGACAATGAATCGATGATATTGAAACGGCCCCCACTGCCCAAATGGCCCCCAAATGATCAGCCTTGGCATCGCGTGGGGATCCTTGCACATCGTCATCCCAGCCATTTTCCAAGAAAATTCACACCAGCCTCTTTTTACTTGGTAAATTCGCTCCAATCTCTTCTCTTCTGGGTCTTTATAATCACATATCAAATACCTATCCTCATCATTTGCTGTCTTGAAATACCTCGTGCCTCTCACCCAATTGATCAGCAACCAAGTGCCCCACCCCAACCATGTCCTCCACAACCTCTAGTTCCGCACCCCCAGACAAACCTCTCCACGAGTTCGTCCCATATCTCATCATTCCCTCCCCTCTCAATCTACTAACAATGAACAGACTGCTCACCACCTCCCTCGTAGACATCTACGTCGGCCCCGAAAACACCCACTGGGTCCTGCACGAAAAGCTCCTCTGCCACCACTCCCCCTTCTTCCGCGCCCGCTTCTACAACAAAGAAGCCCACGAATCCGCCTCCAGCAAAACCTATGGTCTCCCCGACTCCGACGATCTCCCGTTCGAGCTCTTCGTCGGCTGGCTCTACAGCCGCGCCCTGCGCTACCCAGAAGCCGAAAAAGATGTCGGTCCACTCCTCGATTTGTACTTCCTGAGTGAGCAATTCCAGATTGCAAAACTGAGCGAGGATGTGGTGGAGACGGTGCGAGCGTTCTACCATAATAATGAGTCCTATCCTGGATTGAGGAGAGTGCAGTATGTGTATGCGAATACGGATGAGGATAATATCATGCGCGAGATGATGGTGAATAGTATCGCGAGATACCTGACCTTGAGCGATGTTATCCCGCAGCATTGGGAGAATGCGTTGAAGAAGAATGGGCAGTTGAGTGTGGATATTATTAGGAGTATTCAGCAATGGCACCTGGAGGGTAGGAGTGTCCCGGATGCGAGAGACGCGAGTGTGCCGCCGGCGGATAGGGGAAGGGGCTCAGAGACTAAGCTTGGATTCTCGAAGGTGGAGGAGGGAAGTAGTATGCAGGATCATATCAAGAAGGAAGAGGATGAGAGTGCCGAAGGGAGTCAGGTTAATGGGAGTTCATAGAGGTCGAGGGTAACTCGGGCAGTAGGGGAGTGGGTTTGCGCGGTTCATGGTGCGTCTGGGCATATCCTTTGATGTTTGTTGAACTTGCGGGTAAAGATGTTTTCTATAATTTTCGGAAAAAAGGACTGTGGTGTGCATTCGCCTTGTCAATTCTTGCATCACTAGTGCAGATCCTCACGTGCATCCAAATCGCCTTATCACGAGTTGATAATCAATTTCGTACATCTGCTACTGCTGACCATACCATTACTATGAAACTGGCAAGACTGGATACCAATAATATACAAGGATAAAGCAAAGCGCTTTAGCGTATGCTCTTCACCAGGAATGAGCTTCACCAGGGCTGTTTCCAACGTCGGACATCGATGGCACCGGTGCTTCACAATGCTAGCATTGCCGATTCATCCTTCATCATATATCATTTCTTCTCTTTCGCCTCCCTCGCAGCTTTTGCTTTCTCCTCCACACCCCGTCCAAAACATGGAGCGCAGGGATAAGTCTTCGTGGTCGCGGTGGTGGTAGTGACATGGTTCATCTCCGTCATGGCTTGCGAGCACATTTGGTAGTCGGTATCTTCGAGATGGCCGCAGGAAAAGTGGATATTTTCGATATGACCTGCATGGATGTTCGTGGTCAGCATAGTCCCAAGGAGCATATGTCATTTGTCATGAACTTCAAACATTTCCATGGAGTATTCTAGAAATCAGTAGCGCCATGGACTCGATTCTGTGACTCAAATGCCAGGTACCGCCATGGAAGAAACAACTCCGAAAGACGTACACATGTTTGGACACACAGGAAGGAGGAAGGCCAGAGACACAGCTGGTGGTCAGGCGGATACGCGCAACGCAACGCAACGCAGTCGAGTTGATGGGCAACAAGGTATGTGTATGCAGCGGGCTTCGCTGGTATCAGGATGACAATCTTGAAATTCGGAAACTGGCTGATGAGAGTTCGGGTGACAGCCTTTCATGGACGTAGGATGACGACGACCAGGGTTCGGGCCTCCTGGTAAGAACAAAAGCAATGTTGTTCAAGTGTTGCGGAGCGTCGCGGAAAATTATACGTCCGTATGGCGTTTTCGTTGCTTTACCGATATCGGGTACAGGATATTGTCAAAAGTTGGCGGATATGTTGACTTTTTGTAGTGGTTGTTTGGGTGACCTGGGCAACGAGGTGCAGGACAAGATATGTGAAGCTTCTCGTCCTAGAGAAGAAGCGTTGGTTTGCATCGGCAGAGGCAGGTACGACTTCGGGCTGTTTATGTATGTACCCTTTGCCATTGCCCAATGCCGACGGGTGCATCTTGACATCTCTGACAGCAGCGTGGAAAGGGAATCCAATAGCCTCATAGGGTGGATAGAGTTAAGGTTTCTCCAATGCAGTGGTCTTTGGGCCCACTATACGCTGCATGAGGGCCACCCGATCGTGTGCAGCGTTCGTGCATCATCTGTGTGGCGGGTGGCCGAAAGTGGCGCATTAAGGGGAGAACTCTGATTGGTTAATCCAGTGTAGCCTCCTATGCAGCTCGATCGAACATCTTCCTAGTAAGGGTTTGGTAAGCCTCTAAACGGGTCATGATGTTCACTGCGACGTCCGAACGCATCTCAACCCCTTCTTTCCCCTTCAGGCCATTGTCTACGAGCCAATCTGTGCTGAGAATAAGCTCATATCATGACCATGCCCAGCTGAACGTACCACGCACATGCTATTTAGCGTACGATCTCTGGTTTCGGGGAACTTCATAAGCGTCAGCATTCCAGAAGCGAATGCTCATGAGTACCTCATCTATCAGAACCACTGCCGGCGGTTTGACTGATTCGTCTAGGCCAAACACGGACTTGGTGTTAGTGATGATTATGCCACGCTCGGCAGCATAGCTATTGGCTTTCTTATAGATTCGCAATGATAGAGACTCAATCTGATCTGCATACTCTGCGCCCACAGTTTTGACAGCTTCTAAAAAGAGTCGTTAGCGAAGTATTCTAGAGCGGCCGAACGAGCGGCAAAAGGTAACTCGGGAAGAGGGATCGATTCGTACCTTCGGCTGGACTCTGTTCTCATATTTCCCCTCCCGTTTCGGCTCTCGTGCTTGATGTCCATAGCGGTTTTGGCAGTTTCTCCGATCCAGAGTCCCCAACTGAACTTGATATCGCAAACGGTGCCATCTTTCGAATACGAACTCCAGGCGGAGCCGGCAATGGAATCTCGAATAACATCCTGGATTGGATAGACGTTGAGGCATCTGATGAGCACGCGTTGCCGTTCCACTTGAAACGCTAACTCGGATGGCATTCGTTGCTGCAAAGCCGGAGGAAGACCCAGAGAGATGTGGTCGGTACGGACACGAGTGATGAGAGATTGGAGGAGGCTGAACTAGACTTCGCTAAGTTCTGTCCAGATGGCGCCCTTTTGCTCTACGACATGATGTTGTTACCAACCGATAGTCGGCCATCTGCTCGATTCGATTCGTTCTCGGCTAATGCAAGCTCAGGTGATCGTGCATTCATCATGACTACCTCGTGAGCTAAATTTGAGTCAATGGTGACTCGATGGGGTAGGAAACGAGCCTGAGTACCTGATGTCCTGTCGGTAGTCACGAACAACAGCCTTGACTCATCCATTGCACATTTTTCGCGAGCTTGTCCGGAGGCTACCAGAAGAGGTAGTCTCGAAGAGTTTTTTACATGACTGGAGGCATTATGCGGGAGTCGTGAGCGTCTGACGGCCTCCATCGAGTCTTTCAACCTCGATCTAGAATGCAGCGTTCTTGCAGTCTTGCTACTTCTGATAGCTTGAATGAAATTTGGGTTTTTTTCAAGTCATACTCGAGGTAGAACATGGTGAGTAGTTAGCCTCATAGAATGACGGAGCTTCTGATTCTGTGTTTTGTTTATTGTATAATGTATGGACTGTCAACAAATTTTTCCAAAGTCGTGTGTTCGGAGACGTTCGGTCACTCGATTCCTGGTCTCTGATTTCTGGCTAGACGCGGCTTTGCCGGCAGGAGATATGATAAGATTACGGAGATAACTAGCGTTCCTTTTCCTTTGCACGTCATTCTGTTTATTTTCGGACGATGGGAATATATGTCTGTACTGTACGTTCCTCCTGATCATGCGTTTCCTACATATTCTCAAATTTTGACTGTACGAGAACCAGTTTTTGCTACTGTATATGCTTCTCCGCGCGCTGAGCCATCGTCCGCAATCCTCAGTCCATCGGCTTGCTCAGATGACATCCCACATCTCCAACGGCGCCACCAATGGTGCCTTCAATGGCGTATCACTGGAAGAACTTTCTAAAACGAATGTCTTCACTTCGCATCTGCCGTCGGATAGTGCATTTGAAACGCCATCAGACTCACACAGGGCGCCAAGAGCAGAGCTGGGACCTCGAATGGTTAAGGGAGCATTGTATACATACGTTAGACCCGAAGAGACAGATGATCCAGAGCTACTAGGTGTGAGCCGAACGGCGATGAAAGACATTGGCTTGATAGATGGCCAAGAGAACACGGAGATTTTCAAGGAGACAATGGCAGGGAACAAGATATTCTGGGATGAGAAATCAGGAGAAGGTGTGTATCCATGGGCGCAATGCTATGGCGGTTGGCAATTTGGGTCTTGGGCTGGACAGCTTGGTGATGGTCGTGCCATATCTCTCTTCGAATCCACAAACCCCTCCACAAAGGCCCGTTACGAAATTCAACTCAAAGGCGCCGGACGAACGCCTTATTCAAGATTCGCAGATGGAAAAGCTGTCTTACGATCTAGTATACGAGAGTTAATCGTCTCAGAAGCTCTCAATGGACTTCACATTCCTACAACTCGTGCTCTAGCCCTCACTCTCGCGCCCAAATCGCGAGTTCGCCGTGAGCGCCTTGAACCTGGTGCCATAGTAGCTCGCTTTGCCCAATCATGGTTACGTATCGGCACATTCGACATTATGCGTGCTCGTGGCGACAGAAAATTAGTACGTACTCTAGCCAATTACGTAGCCGAAAATGTGTATGACGGCTGGGAATCACTCCCAGCAGCCCTCGAAGACCCCTCTAAGCCCACTGCTCCGGAACCGTCCAAGGGCGTTCCTGCAGACAAGATACAGGGCTCGGAAGGCATAGAGGAGAATCGCTACACCAGGCTTTATCGCGCTATATGTCGCAAAAATGCGCTCACTATTGCCGCATGGCAGGCATACGCTTTCACCAACGGCGTACTAAATACAGACAATACCTCTCTTCTTGGTCTTTCACTTGATTTTGGACCTTTTGCCTTCCTTGATAATTTCGACCCTAGCTATACACCTAATCACGATGATCACGCGCTCAGATATAGCTACAAGAACCAGCCGAGTGTGATATGGTGGAACCTGGTAAGGCTAGGCGAGACTCTGGGAGAGCTTATTGGAGCAGGACCGAAGGTCGACGATGAGACTTTTGTTGAGAAGGGGGTGGCTGAATCGTTCGCGCCTGAGCTGATCAAGAGGGCTGAGACCGTCATTGGTCAGGTAGGTGAGGAATACAAAGCCATTTTCTTGGCCGAATATTCACGCCTGATGCGTGCAAGACTCGGCTTGGTATCGGAACAAGCGAGTGATTTCGATGATCTGTTCTCAGAGCTACTCAATACTCTCGAAGCACTTGAGCTTGATTTCAATCACTTCTTCCGCCGTCTTTCCTCTATCAAAATCTCGGAACTGGAGACTGAAGAGTCCCGTAATGAGAAAGCTTCCATCTTCTTCCACGCAGAAGGAATGACTTCTACAAGTGGTGTCACCGAGTCTGCAGCCAAAGAACGCATGGGTGCTTGGCTTAGCAAGTGGGCTAACAGAGTAAAGAAGGACTGGGAGTTGGATCGCGATGCCGACAGGGAAAGCGAGATGAAGAAGGTCAATCCGAAATTTATCCCCAGATCTTGGGTACTGGATGAAATTATTCAACGAGTGGAGCATGAGGGCGAACGAGATGTGATAAAGAGAGTCATGGCTATGGCTGAGCATCCGTTCGAGGAGCAGTGGGGTGGAGATCGGAAGGAGGAGGAGAGGTGGTGTGGTGATGTGCCGAGGCATGGGAGAATGATGCAGTGCAGTTGCTCTTCTTAGTGGGCTTGTCATGTACGCTTTAAATATATTGAAGATGATCAAATGTAACGTTAATGTTAGCATTCATGACTAAATACTATTTGGGGCATGACGAGCGACTTTTTGCCCGTCATTAAGCTGCAAGATCCTACTTCTAGATATCTAAACTAGGTGTACCAGCCTTTTAGTGGGCCCAATGTCAGACATTGTCGCAACATGCATGCGACTTGGGCAGCAAACACCGGCTTCGAGAGCTCTTCAGAGCCTTGTGGTGTCATTTTGTGATTCAGCTTGAACTTCGAAGTGATTACTTCAAAGCTCTTTAGACCGTATAATTCTCCATGTTCGGCTCCATGGTCTCCATTGTATACTTCGCCGCGATCCATCTCAAGGGCTTGATGGACCATGTAAATCGGTTTTTTCGCTGGTGTACAACAGATTTCGACGCTTGGATTCTGAGTCTATGGAATCTGACCGGGAAGCATGCCTACTAAAAATTCCATTACATGCAAAGGAATACGTCCGGAGAACAAGAAGGACCAGGCTGTCTGATGTACTTGCTCCCCACCGCTTTCCAAGAATGCTGGATGTAAGGAAATCGGAATACTTTTAGTAACTTAAGAAAGATCAATACCATGTACAAGAGCAAAAAAGTCAATCAACAAGAACCTCGTAAGAGAGATAAATGCACACCCAACCCACTGCCAAAAACCCAATACCGCATCACCAAGTCAATACAGCAGAGCGACCGCATTGACCTACTCATCCCCCAGCTCCCTAGACATGCGTGAGCATACAACCTCCGATATTCCCCACGTCTAAATCCTCCACATCGATGACACTCCCAAAACTGCCATACTCCTGCACGAACTGCAAAATACCCTTCACCACACTAGCCACTATATCGTATGTCATTGGCTGTCTCTTGTTGCTTCCTGCATATATAATGAGAACTGTGCAGCAAGATTAGTACGTTGCTTTTCCATACCGGAAGACGTAAAAGGTTTAAGAGGGAATCTAGAGTAGGATTGGGTCATGATTGGGCTGTGATTGAACATACACGCATGCTGATAATGGTATTCGGTATCCATGCTGATTGGCACATCCCCACCTGCTTCGACGATCTTGTCAATGCTAACGAACAAAGTCTGGATTAAGACGGTGAGGAGATCGGAGAGTGGGATGGCAGCGCTGTACTTGGAAAAGGTAAGGGAGAGAGAGGTCGAGAGGATTTCGAATGTTGAGGGGTCTGGAGGCCTGGCTGCAAGGGGACTAATGAGGGGAGTCAGTTGAAGGTTTGGCTAGATTGGGTCGAGACTGGAAGGAAAACATGTGGTGGGCGCACTTTGACGTGGAGCTTGTCAGTGTGGTGAGATTGATTGGAGTAGCTGCGTTCATGAGCTGAGAAGGGAGAACGGTGAGGTTTGCTTGGGTAGTTGTCGCGATGTCGGGATGGAAAAGCGGCGCTGCTGCGAGACTGAGAGCGTAAAGCTCAAGCGTAGCAAAGCAGGCGAGTTGGAGGATTTTCATTGGATGAGTCTTTGCCACTGGGGATGATAATATTTGCATTGGAGAATCGGCATGGTATCGAATGCTTATGAGAGGTTGAATTCATAGGTGATTGAGATGTTGGTTCCTGCCTACCGTCGGCACGTCGCTTATCGGGTTTGCTATATTTCATTGGTGAATGGAGAAATAGTCGTCGGATATGAGGCTTTCAGATGGTGATCTGAAAGCGCGCTGAATGTATTAGAGAAGGGTAAACTTACGAAAGGAAGCAAGGAGGATAAGAACCTAGAAAAGGCTGCCTCATAAGCAGTACACGAAATTTTGATGGTCAAATTAGTATAAACAGCTTTTTTCGCGTGCTACGCTTGCAAAACTTTTAAAGTATCATGGAATGATGCGAAGGAAGGACACTTTCGAGACAGCTCATGCAAGTATGTCTAATATCAATACTGTTTTTGAATTGCTCAAGCAATCACAGAGGGGTCCACTGCTCGACTTCAGAAAGCCCATGTGCAAAGCTCGTTTTAAACCCCGCGCAAGCCCAGCTGATTCATATCATATTTGCGCATTAAATGGCTGCTTGTAGAAGAACATCCATCATTGTGGTGGGTTCGCCCATGTCTAAAAGATTTTTGTTGAGTGGCACTGCTGCTGGATCACATAAAGGCACTCTTCTTTTTAAAGCTTGTCATCCTCAATTACTGTTCTGGGGATATAGGTGGAAGATACTGGCTGCTGATCGGCTGCGTCAATGTCATGCGCTTGCATCTTGAGTACGAAGCTCAATGTGATCAGTGTTACCATCTTGTGTAGCATTGAGCGTTCTTGGCGAGCTGGGTGTAGAGCCGTCCGACCGAATGATTGACCCGCCTATTCTGAAGATTGGTCGAGCAGGCTCTTCCCGCGGACGCTGCGAATTTCGAGTATGAACTCTATCATGAGCCAGTGCCGTCTTGCTTAATATTTGACTTCCAATGTGGAAGGGCGCATCTGGTTCTTCAGGGTCCCGGCTTTGAGAACGAGATCCAACCCTGCTGGATAGTGATCGGGGTATATGATATCCCAGCTTCCCAACCGGAACGCTGAGGCCGTGCACAACCTATGAATGCTAAGGTAAGCTTTCACTGCAATGCTTGGAGAGAGGGCTACTAACGATACTGCAGACAGCTAGAAACCATACGACGACGGTAAAGACATCCTGAAGTCTTGCCGCATCCTGCCTAATGACGCCATCGACGGTGATTTGCCCGAGGAACTGCAGACTAACGTAAAGATAGAAGACGGCACTGACTCCAATGGGTCCAAAGAATCCGACAAAGAGAGCCTGCTGCTTCTGCTCGATTTGCCAAATATTCCAATGCATGGCAAATACAACGGGTACACGACGGAAGAGTAGGATAAGGATGCCGAGGAAAACAAGTCGATAGATTGGTATGACGTCGTTGTGTACGAAGCTGGCCCACGGACACACAGCACCAAACCACAAGAATATCGAAAGATTGAGCAACATGTCAATTGTAGGCTGTAAAGAGTCATCTAGGGTCTCTAAGCGAAACCAGTCGCTGCGATATAAGATGTCAGAAATGTCCCACAACTGTATTTCATAGCTTTGCCGGACTAGTGGTGAGTGAAAGGAAGAGCCAACTCACTCAAGGGTAAAGGCATTGCCAGCGATGAAGCATGCTAGGACATCATCACTCCCGATCATACCACAAGTGCCTGTGATGAATAGAGCTAAGGTGATGGCAAAAACAAGAAAGCTCTCTCGGTCTACATATTTCCTGTCTTCGGCCCAATGCAGCAACTCTTTAGCGGCCCAACCTACGGCAAATCCGTAGAAGACGCTCAGGACGATTGTATAACCCAAGGTATTTCCAAACCAGTAGCCCATGGCCAGCCGAGCACCACCAGGCTGCCCAGCGCCGCCTGAGCCGACATACTTTATGAGGTATAAAGGCAGGAACAGGAATGGATACCCCAGTCCATCGTTTGCACCGGACTCCGCAATGATGATCTTTTGCAGATCTTTGGGTATGTTCTTGTCCGCGAATTTGCCTTTCACAATCGAATTGGATAGGACAGGGTCCGTTGGGGTCACGCAAGCTCCAATTGCTAGAGAATGCAAGAAGGATAGATCTGGGACCATTGCCCAGACTAGTAGGCTGCTGCTGATCCACATGACCGTCATGCCCGGTCCGAGCAAAAGCGCCAAACTCTTCCATTCCTTCAGTAAATATTTGCTCGGCAGCTGCACGCCGGCTAATACTAGCTGTACGCCTAGCACTAGCCTTGAAAAATATAGTGTGGCTGCATCGAGATTTTCTTGAGAGCCTGACGCATATTCCAAAGGCTTGATCAAGTTGGTAGCGTGCGGTGAAAAGACAACTCCAGCAATCAAAGATATCAGAGCTTCAGAGAGATAATAGCGTTCCTTACAGAGGTAAGATACAAGCCCAAAGAGTGTAATGAACCCGCCAAGTACCGCTGTATACACATCAGTGTTCAGTCGTGAATGAGAACGAGGGAGGACAATTACCACAGACGACATTGAAATTGGTGAGAGCAAGTGTAGGCATTCTTGCGAGGCTGATTCAAGCTATCACGATGAGACGCCTGATGATGTTACGGACGGTGCAATATTATGTCACGTAGATGTAGAACTTCGAATTGAAGTGCGGCCGCAAAAGACAGGCCGTATAGCTGGTGTTATTGTGCTTCTGGTGGAGTGAACGCCATTTGGTTGTAGCGATATGGGGCTCGCCAATGTGTTTGAGGCACAAGAACAGAAGTTGATGGCATAGAGTACTGTAGCTGATAATGTTTAGGTAATGTAGACAGTGCGGAGAAGGAGGTGGTCGTGGTAGCAATATATGGGCTCGATGAGCAAATCAAGAGGCGAGAGAGCCAAGGCCTTATCTTATCGCTGGCTTGGTATCCCGTTGCGCCCGGGTGCAGCAGCCACCCTAATTAAAGTTCGGATAGGGCTGTGTATTCAACTCAGGAGCATGAGGTGATAATACTTCACGATTTAAGCACTCAATAACGGGGGTTTCAACCACTTATTTTCTTTCGTTATCTTTGTTTAAATAGGCTATACGAAGAAGACTATAAAGTTCGTTTCTAGGTATCCATCATGCGCATCAAGATATATTGTTGAAAAGCTTTTATAGTAAGGCTCGCAGGGGTCGAGGACTAGTATCGGAGGTCGGAGCTTCCTGCCCTAACAGGAAGTGGCCGCTACACCCGGGCGCAACGGGATACCTTACCGACGGGAGCTTACCTTGTGATAAGCCGACGCTAATCATGTGCTACTGCATGTTGGACATGCGCACGACGTCAACTTCTGTGCTGCTATTCGTCTTGATCTGTGCTACTCCACAGTGTCATTCGAAATGCGGGGTCAAGTGATTACAGGCGTTCGCAT
This sequence comes from Lecanoromycetidae sp. Uapishka_2, assembly GCA_035521555.1. Lineage (NCBI taxonomy): Eukaryota > Fungi > Ascomycota > Lecanoromycetes > Lecanoromycetidae sp. Uapishka_2. The sequence goes on from JASZXT010000004.1 coordinate 23,671, forward strand.
ATGGTAAAGGGTCGAGAGGTCCAGCATTTACAAAAAGTGTAAGTGAACTACGATGACGGGCATCTCGCAATCTGTTGAGGGAGACAAAACCTCCGCGCCTGCCCCTGTTTTGCTTTTGTAGAAGCACAGTGGAGTGCTTGCGGGGCATGTTACCACACCAGAACGCAAGGCCGTTCCCACATTCGATTGTCGAAGCTGGCCATTCTGGCTCCCAACTTGGAGATATCCTTGGGCTATTGATCCATTTACATATGTAGGACTTCCACACAAGCAGGAAGTCATCAAGCAAGGCCACACCCACGAAGATGAAGTTTTGAAGTTACAACGGCAAGCTTTTGTGGAAAGGTATCAAGATAATGAAGCAACTACTGAACAAACATCGAACATCAAAGATGTCAATTTCTAAGCGGCCTAGGCTCCCGAGGCTCCCCGCGCTTGGGCGGTGCGCGGGGAGCTAAGCCGCGCCAAGGAACGAGTGCTAAAGCTGTTGAACGAGGGGAAGCAAACAAATCATGTCTCATTCAAATGAAGCAATCAGAATTAACGTTTGGTATCGTTCCCTTGGGCTTTGGAAACCCTTCGTATTTGCTGCATATAGAACCCACGTACGACGGCCTCAAGGCCTCCCAACTCTCTACCCAACTCTCTACCCAACTCTGTCCTCCTATTTGAAGTCAACATTGCTGCCGCGCTCAAAACCACGAAACGACCTACACTTCTGTGGACTCGTAATCTCGTCTACCGCTTTCCACTGACAGTACCCAAGTATTTCAAACCCATTCTCAACGACCTCATGGACGATACAGCCTCGATAAAGTCTACCTCGTCAAATGGTACGAAGAGGAAGAGAGAGAATCAAGAGAAGTTCTATGCTGTCCGCGTTGGACATTTGCCGGGCGTGTATCGTCAGTGGAAAGAATGTCTTGAGCAAGTGAAAGGTTTCAAGAACGCAACATGTGAGCTCTGTCAACTCTCTCAACCAGTGTTTCACACACTGAAGTCGTCCATCCAGTCAAGTCCTTCTCCACTCTTACCGATGCTGAGCTCTTTGTCGCCGGCGAAAACCCCACGCAGACGGGAGCCGACGGCTTACCATCGCCCGCCAAATTCTATGCGGTAAAAAGCGGTAAGGTACCCGGAATCTACCTAGACTGGCCTTCAGCGCAGATACAGGTCCTTGGCTGGCAGGGCCCCAAGCACAGAAGTTTCCTCACCCGAGCCGAAGCCCAGAAATATATGGACGAAGATGATTCGCAGAGGAAAGAGTCGCCAAAAGCAGCCGAAGCAGACGATCTCCACTCAATTACCTATCACATATCGGGTGGCCCAGTTGAAGCGAACGCTGACCCCCCTGCCCGCAAGAAAACAAAGAAGAACAATACTATTGGTCCAAAGGTTGCAGCCGCACAATACAACGAAGCAGACTATGAGCCAGGAACTGCACCATTGCCTCCAGACGCTGAAGACGGTTTCGATCCAAACGTTGTTTTCGATTCAGAAGTAGGAAAGATAGTCTACAAGACGCAAGAGCAACGACAAGCTACAAAGCTAATGCCTTCGCGCGATTCACAAACCGAACCAATTCGCATATACACAGATGGCAGTTCCTTAGGTAATGGCACAGCAGGAGCTTTCGCTGGCGTGGGTGTTTACTTCGGTCCAAATAACCCGCTGTCCGTCCCACTCTTACCTTCGAGATCGCTCTGCTTTGCTAACCGTCGGTTCTCAGAAACGTCTCCGAAACACTACCAGGCACCCGCCACACCAACCAACGTGCCGAATTGTCTGCCATTCTCCGTGCCCTTGAGATCGCACCACGCAACCGGGATGTCGTCATCATCACCGATAGCAAGTACGCCATTGATTGCGTGACGAATTGGTTTATGGGCTGGCGGAAAAATAATTGGAAGACGGCAGCGGGGAAAGCGGTTGAAAACAGGGATATTGTTGAGAATGTGCTCAGCAAGATTGAGGAGAGGGAGAAGTTGAGGGCAAGGACGAAGTTTGAGTGGATCAAGGGACATGCAAATCAGCCCGGGAACGTGGAGGCGGATCGGTTAGCTGTGGATGGGGCGAGGAAGGGACCTGGAACCTCTTGAGGTCTGTAATGGATTCACGAGTTTATGAAAAGGTTCTCGAGAGGCAGAGGGGACAACTAGTCTCGGTATTATGAAGAACAAATGTGCTATACGGCAGCCCTGAGCTATGAAGCTTACGATACGTATCTCGATGCGTATGGCACATCGTGTCACATTTTATGCAGCATGCTGTGAGCAGTCTAACGCAGCAACAAGTATCTTACTAAAAACAGCTAATTTACCTTGTACTCACAACATGGCCCCGCTTTGCACCAAACCACCCACCAATCCTCACCCCTGAAAAATAGTCATCTATCTACAATTTCGACGATACCCACAGCCCCTTCTCCTCCAACCCCGCCGGTCCATCAAAGATCAGCCGCTCAAGAGCTCGCGTGTTAACCTTCAAATTACATCAGCTCCCCTATTCCACCAATCAGTCCTACACTAGAAGAGCAACTCACATGTCTCATCCCCAACTCCTCAACCCTATTCGCCCCCAGCAGCCTCATAGCCGTCTGCAACTCCGCACTCAAAATCTCAAACGTCCTCTTCACCCCCTTCACGCCTCCAGCCGCTAATCCCCACATCGGAGCCCGTCCGATACCGACGCCTTTGGCGCCTAAGCATAGTGCCTTGACGACATCGGTTCCGCGTTTGATGCCCCCGTCGACTAGGACGTCTAGTTTGTCAAATACATCGGGGCAGTATTTTCGGATCTCTAGGAGCGTGTGCACGGCTGGTGGTGCGTGGTCCATTGCCCGGCCGCCATGGTTGGAGAGGATTATGCCGGCGATCTGGGGCGTGTGGAGGGAGGCGAGGTAGGCGTCTTCGTCTGAATGGGGGGGAAAGGGGTGTTAGCTTTATTCGATACTTGAACATCCGGAGGTTGGGCAGTGAGCTCACAGCTACGTACGGGTTTGTATGCCTTTTAGGACAATGGGGAGCTTGGTGTGTTGCGCAAGCCAGGGTAAAGTGTTCTTCCATGTCAAGTTTGGAGAGGTGCCTGCAAACAAGGTTTTTCCAAGGCCGCCTGTGGAGGGTTTGCTGGCGGAGCCTTCTTGGACGGCTGAGGAGACTGGGAGATTGGAGGCGACGTTTTGAGAACGTTCGTCGTCCTATGTTAGATAACGCTTTAGTCTATTTTGTTCCTGCCTTCCTACCGATACTGGATAACAGCTTGTTCGGACATACTTCTCTTTTGCCAGGAACAGGCGCATCCAACGTCAAGACAATGAATTTGATGTTTGGCAGCTTGTTGATTCTAGCGAGCATATCCTCGCTTTTCTTACGTTCGACCTGCACATACAGCTGCCATGCAAAATGTTGGTCTGGCTTATCTTTTACGATCTGCTCAGGTGTCATCGAGGCATTATTTGAAATGACCTGAAGCGCGCCGAAACTCCCACAAGCTTGCGCTATACCTTCTTCACCAACCGGATTGGCCAGCCTCGCCATTGCAGCTGGGCTTACATAGATTGGTAATCCAACTTTGCATCCTATGATGGAAGTAGTGGTATCACAGCGTTCGCAATCGACGAAGATACGTGGCCGTAAGATAATGGAGCGGTAAGCTTCGTTGTTTTGCCTCTTCGATACAAGGTCATCGCCTCCTGAGTAGTAATAGGCCCACGCTTTTCGGCTTATCTGTTTTGATCCGACTTCTTCGATTTCGTCTAGATTCAAGAGGCTGTCCAGTGGTGGTAGGCCTGCATCTTCGAGGTGCTTTTCCTCTTTCGATGCTTCTTTTTTGGGGAGAGTATCTGGATCGATCGTTCCTAGTTTGTCTTCTGGCCGCAGGTGTTCCTCTAGGGTTCCTGGTGGGTGTACTGGATCGTACTCTTCAGTAGCGTTTCGACCGGCGAGATTGAGTATCTAAGATTTCCCTAGCGGTCAATCTTGTGGTCCAAGGTTATTACAAGACTTATGATACTGCTCACTATTTTGCTTCCACCAGGGTGGTGTGGGAGAAAATCTGTGACCTAGAAAATCTTAGAGAGCCTACTGACCGAGGAAAAGATCCACAGACATCGTAGACGTTACCGTATAAGATAACCTTGAATATAAGAGTTCATCAGAATAATGGGCTTAATAACTGCTATTGAGTACCTATCTCACCCACAGACTGGAAGGAGTATCATGGCGTGCGACTGATGTTGAGATAGAGTTAGTACTCGGGAAGCAGATACAAATTCATACACAAAACCGGCATAGCTAGATAATTGTGAAAGCAGACTTCATAACAGTGAAATGCGATGTGACCTTCAACCAGAGAACCTACCCTCTGCAGCGTCAAAGACCTTTGCCATGTTGCTTACAGGAAGGTCACCAGATTAGAACGTCCCGTCACTATGCAGTTCAATTGGCACATCACGAAATCGCACTTGAAGTAGACATTCAATGGCCTGAACTCTTTTTTCTGAATATCGATATGTGATTTTGCCACACAGCCGCTAGTTCTACGGAACCCCGCCAAGCGCTTTCTCTGCGGGGCTTTGCGCAAGACTTGCCTAGATTTTTGAGCACCATTCAACAATCTAATGGGAGACGCTCATAGCCATGGTTTTTGAGGTAAATTGATGTTGACGATGTTTGTTCGTGGGTACTTACGTGGATAACAGTTCCATGGAGATGATCGTTACCACCTCCGGCTGCATCGAGCTCGTTCAGTGAGTCCAGTTACTCGCTGCTAGATAAAATCACCGTGGCTGAATGTGAGACCAGGTAGTCTTAACAGATGATGAACTCGTGGAGATACGTGCTGGGCAACGCACATTTGAGGTGTTTGAACTTTGACCCTTTTGATGTAACGTGCTGATAGCTTCAAACAGGGTGCATATATTCGGACAGCGCTCGGCCAATTCAGCTTCGCTCTAGTCATCTTGAAGATCTTCACCGCCGAGTTCTATAGTGTTGGAGCACTATTCTCTATATATGGCGCCGGGGTCCTACTTATCTCCTTGTACCGAAGGCAGCAAGGGAATAAGCAATTCTTCTCCGAGTAAGCAAGACTCTTCAGCGTGGATTGCCAATCAACGAGCATCATTTTAACTCCGAATATTTTCTAGAGTGGGCGAGGATGGTTTGAACCAGAGGAAGTTTCGGACCTCAGGCAATGTAGTGGTTGTGCTTACCATGATTTCAGTGGCCGCATACACATGTCTGCTGGTATTGACACTGAGGCTTGGCGCCTGATCAGGATTGTTGGTAGTTCTGAGGTCGGTGACCGAGCCAAGGCTGTTATAACTCGGAATTAAGCCAAATGTTATTGGTAGCCTTGCCAGAATGTCGGGCAGATTGCGAGAACTGGGGATTGTGCATCGTTGAACAGACCAGGCGTTCGGATTCCCCCACGCTTCTCGGTCTCCTCAGATGATTGGCTGGCAAGGGTGTAATATAGGCTAGGCATAGATAATGAATCTTGACACATCACAGTTCTTGAGCCGCATTGAAAATCACAATGCCACAGCATTTTTTGACAAGGAACCATACATAAGTAGCCCCATCATTCTGCGCAACCTCAGATGCAAGCAATAAGGTACCCCATACTTGGCATAGTCGCATCCCAAGCGCTCGGAAGATGTTCACCTTCTAGAAACACGCTAGAAGCCCTAGCCCCTGCATCCTTAAAGTACGGCTTCGGCAAGGGCGCTGGCTGGGCTGGCTGGGCTGGCTGGTTGAACTCAGCAAACTTTACTACTTTAACTTAGCAGCTCAATCTTGTGCTTCATTCATTTCCCTCTATTCTTTCAACCACTCTCGCTTTTACCGTCCTAATACACAGGCCAACTCGCCTATACACACAGTCAGTATTCGTCAAGATCGGCCAGCGCGGTCCCTATACCAACCTTACTAGAGGTCGTGCTACCCATAATTCCGAGTATCGGCTTTTGCTTGCCATGCCTCTGTTGGGCACTGGCGAGTACAGAGAAGTTAATATACATCATGACCATCCCTTTGGCTCCCAACCGTCCACGACCCCCGTCCCCGTCCCCTCTCGGCCCATCAGGAAACAAAGCCAACACTCCATGATTGCTAAGAGCGCAATCATGACTCAAGCTACTACGCCTAGCACTGACGGCGCAAGGACGCCAGAGGATTTCGAAGCATCGAAAGAGAAGTATGTCCAAGCTTTGGGCGCACCAACCTCAGCAGGGAGTTTGGCAGCGCCAGCAAATGGTACAAGGCAGGGTCTTTCGAACGGGGCGGCCCTAACAGATACGCCACTTACTACAGCTCCTAGCAGTCCCAACATGTGAGTGCTCTTGATTGCTGTCAATCTCTGCCTTGGCTGACCTACTCAAGTCTACCACGTAGGCAAGACTCAGGCAACTCGACTCGCTCTCGTCCCACAACTCTCGATATCCCCGGATTGACCAAATCCAGAGTCTCGCCCGATGGAAAAATCTCACAGAGAGATATTGGATCGAAACTGGTTATCGTGATGGTAGGGCTACCAGCAAGAGGAAAGAGCTATATTACGAAGAAGATCGCTCGATATCTCAACTGGCTACAGCACGATACACGTATATTCAATGTTGGTGAGCGAAGACGGGTTGCGGCTGCTGCTCCAGTACCAACTCCGAGCCCAAGATCTACCAATCGAAGCATAAGCTCTACAACAGCGTCGTTGAATGGGATCCTCAAAGCCCCCGCAACACCTTCTGCAAAGATTCAAATCAACGGCAAAACACCTCCCGAAACTCCCCACGCAGCACTTCCCATGCCAGCGTTAAACCTAGATGAGGAAGTTCAACCTTTGCAATCACTCTCATCAGAGGAGAATGGAACCGCAAACAGCCATCCTGTACCGCATCATTCGGCAGAGCCTATGGACCCTCAAACAGCAGAGTTCTTTGACCCAAACAACGAGAAAGCAGCGCACATACGTGACGACATTGCGATGGCGACTTTAGACGAATTATTAGATTACATACTCGATCGCGGGGGATCAGTCGGGATATTCGACGCTACGAACAGTACCCTAGAGCGACGAAAGATGGTGATGCAAAGGATTAAGGATCGAGCTGGACCAGAACTCGGTGTTCTTTTTCTTGAATCTCTTTGCATCGACGAGACCATCCTCGAATCAAACATGAGGCTAAAGCTCTCAGGACCTGACTACAAAGACCAAGACCCTGTGACAGCCCTGGAAGACTTCAAGAAGCGTGTGGCCTTGTACGAACAAAAATATGTGCCCTTAGGTTTGTATGAGGAGAAAAACAACATGCCTTACGTCTCGATGATAGACGTGGGTCGAAAAGTGGTTGCTCACCAGGTCGGAGGCTTCCTATCTGCTCAACTCGTGTCTTACTTACTAAATTTCAACCTGGCCGCACGGCAAATCTGGATTACCCGTCATGGAGAATCTGTTGACAATGTCAACGGCAAGATCGGTGGAGACTCGGACCTCTCCGGTTACGGTCATGCATACGCCCGTGCATTGACAGCGTTCACCAAACATGAGCGTCAAGTGTGGGATATACACCAACGCGATAAAGCTCTATCGACCCATTTCCCTCCTCAAGAAGGCGATACCACTCCTCCAAACCCTGACTACAATCACGGTGAAGAAGATGGTGTCAACGCCTCGAAAAGTTTCTGCGTCTGGACCTCCATGCTCAAACGCAGCATCCAAACAGCCCAATACTTTGATGAAGACGACTTTGATATCAAACAGATGAGAATGCTCGACGAGCTGAACGCTGGTAATATGGAGGGTCTCACGTACGAAGAAATAATGACTAAGCATGCCTACGAATACCAATTACGAAAAGGAGACAAGCTCAACTACCGCTATCCAGGCGCTGGCGGAGAAGGCTATCTGGACATCATAAACCGGCTCCGACCAGTTATTGTCGAAGTCGAGCGAATGACGGATCATGTGCTTCTGGTTGGACACCGCTCCGTCGCGCGTGTTCTACTGGCCTACTTTATGGGACTCAAGCGCGAGGATGTGGCGGATTTGGATGTGCCACTGGGTATGCTATACATGCTAGAACCTGTAAGTCACCCATTATAGCATCTCTCAAGTCAGCATCTGGCCATGCAACTGACTTTTGATAGAAACCGTACGGTGTCGACTTCAAAGCTTACAAGTATAATCACGACACCCAGTGGTTCGATCACGTCCCTGACTGGCAGATGCAGAGAGCTACGACGCACACTGCCGCATAATTTCTCTGATCTCGAGCTCTCCTTTTTGTCGGATTGGTTATTTGCTGCATGCTAGGCTTTAGCGACGGCGCTGGGGCGGATAAAGGACCCGATACCCTCATTCCTAGAAGCTTTGTACGGCTAGATGGGTTCATTATGGGCTTGTAGAACATTTAAATAGAGCCAGAGGGGCTTCCTTCTTTGACAGTAATTGATTAATCTAATTTCAATGCATGTGATGCTACAGTCTGTTTTGGAGAGACCTCTCAGAAATGACTTTCAGCCTCCATACCCCCATGTATTTCCCGTCACTGACAAGGAGGCCCGTTTAGAAAGGGTGTCTACTCTAATGGCAGCACAAGATTACCTTTAGCCCTCAAGCATGAATCATCTGATCGCGAGCAGCGTTGTCCAAAGTATCATCCTCGACCCATTGCCAGGCCAAGAACTTCCAATTCAGCTCAGACCGCCACCATAGACCATAGCTCTCCTTTTTCCCGCCATTCCCAGCACCATCGGCGTCACAATCCACCACATCAGCCGCAAGACCACCAGTGCGTGGCATACGTTGGCCAAAAACCACCCTGCCGAATCGAGAATGGAGAATGGCCATGGAGCACATCACGCACGGCTCGTGGGTGACGTAGAGCTCGAGATCGAGGCAGAGATATCCGCCTGGGGCTAATGGAGACGATGAGTAGACGTCCTTTTCGAGGGTGGTAAGCGGGACGTCGGCGAAATGGTTTGGTTTTTGGACTTCTGTGGAGGGTGGGGAGGATGCATGTGAGAGCGCCAATCGTTGATTCGCGATCATGCCAATCGCTCTCATAACTGCATGAGCCATCGCGTTGCCATTCCCTCCTTCCTTTGGCCTGGTGATACCAATCCATCGCCCATCGCCTGCTACTGCGACGACGGATGGGCCATTTGGACCGCTGCGATCGACTATGACTGCACCGATTGAAGCTCCTATGCCTTCTGCCAATGTAGTCGACCCCGCACGTGTTGCTAGAGACATATATTCCTCAATGTTGTCTTGTATTTCAGCAGTAGCTCGAGCGAGGATTGCTGGATGTGGACCGTACGGGTTACCGCCTTTGTAGACTGTGGGCCAGTATTGGTCGCTCCATATCTTTGCTTGCTCGTGGGATGTGGGGCCGTTTTGAGGAACGGGTATCGTTCGAATCTGCGGTGGTGACTGGGTTCCTGTTATCGGATTGGCAGACGAGAGCAGGGTTTGAAGATCCTTCTGAGACACTAGGGATGTTGAACAGATGAGAAAGTGGAGTCTTGGTTGCTTAGAGGCATCCGTGGGCGAAGCGGTTTGCTGCGTCGTTGGGGCATCTCGGTCACTTGTGGACTCCTCCGAACAAGTGTACGAGTGCTTGTCAAGGCGACCAAGTAAATTCTCTTCTTCCTCAATTCGTAGATGGAACGGCAGATGTTCTGGCTTTACGAATCGCCTTAGATGGTGGAGATTGGAAGATTCATGCTCTCGAACAGTATTGTCAACAACTCTGCGAATTATTAATATATTATTCTTGTGGCTGATTCGAGTGTACATACTTCAGGATGGTGCTAGCAGCTTTGACAGGTATTGCGGTGATGTAGACCTGAGTCGTCTTGACATGGGCTTGCTGTACTTCAGCCCTGGTTTTGAGAGCGATGAGACGCCCGCGATGGCGCTCCGGGCGATGCAAGGTATGGTAGTCATCGCGAAATCGTTGTTCGCTGGGCCCTGAACAGGATGGAGAGCTCATCAACTATAGAATGTGATCATGGAGAATTATAGATAAAATTTGGTGGAGTAGGTTGGTTTATTCCTAGACGGATCTAAAACCCTAGGAGTGTACCCCGCATGCTAACTAATGGAGGGTTCCAGCCCCGCAAAGTGGTTCGCAGAAGCGCCTGCAATGCGCCCACCAAAAGAACCACGTTCGCGGCTCTGAGCCCCCAGGACCGCCCACTAATGCTCTATGCCACAGATCAGGCCCGCCGATTCTTGTTCATGCAATCATTAGTCCAAAGCTGACTCTTGTAAAGCCGGTGATAATGATCTACTGAGTGGACTGGCTCTGAGTCATGAAACCTTTCACATGAAGTGCTGCAGAAAATAGATACCTGTTCTTGTTTGCAAATTCGTGATAATAGGCAGCGGTTTTGATCATGGCCTTCCTGCCTTCCTGCCTTCCTACCTTCCTACTTTTTAGCCATAAGTCATAGGATTGTATTTGCCTTGATGCTCTAACCGAGATAGTTCTTTACCAGATGGACACGTTCTTCATACGTCCTGCTCGTTCATGGCACTCCCTTTCCTTGCCTGGCTGCCTTGGCCAGCTCACTTTGAGCGGTGTTGTCGGCACTGAGGGTGTTTATGATTAGCCTTCCATCACAGCGTGGAAGATCGGAACATCTTACTATCTCTGATATATCGGAAGATAGTGCTCTTTATGGCTTGTGGTGTTCTGGATGCTGGGTCTCTCTTCAATTGCGGACAACCACTTCCGCCATCGAGACCAAGTGTTCTCGTCGGCTTCTCCGTGCCCTTCTGTGGTAAGACCTCCTTTATAGTGGTCAAAGACCCACAATCGCACAGCCCATGGTGCTAGGACGAAGTCGACCAGAGAAGGTTCCTTGCCGAGAAAGAAGGGGCCATGCTCATCCATGGCATTTGTAAATTCTTTCAATGTGCCCAGGAATTCCGAACGGACTGTCTCGATAGTTCCTTGATCTGATTGAAATTGGAGGAAAGCATGAAATTTTGGAATAATTCTCGTCGTAACGAAATCCGTCCAGATCCTCATGCGGGCTCTGTCATAAGGAGAAGTCGGCAGTAGGTGAAGGCCATGGTCCGGATATGCATCTTCAAGGAATTCGCATACGACTGTACTCTCATACAATGGTTTGTTGTCGTACTGGAGAGTTGGAACCAAGCCTCTCGGGTTCAAGTCAAGTAGGCTCTTGGGCTTGTGATATGGATTGACCTAGACTGATGGCTAAGCGTGGTCTTGAGCTATGCTTCGGCATTTGATGGTGCGAACCTACCTCGATGTATTGATACGGGATCTGCTTCTCCTCTAACACAGTCCATACCCGCTGAACTGGTCAATGTCAGTGTCAAATACTCGGATACATATCAAGAGGTCAGCCGTACCGAAGGGGCAAAACCAGCCCGCGAACAGCTTCAAGGGCTGTGGCTCGCTGTGCTTAGCCACAACACTCTTCGCGAGCCCTGTCGCTTCAGGATATAAGTCTGCATCCGGGGGCGGCATTTTGGAAAGAATTGAGCAATTGAGACACGGGAATGAAGATATATGTATGTATGTATGTATATATATGTATACATATAGGCTTCGTCAACGGCTATGATGGATTTCCCCACTCTGACGTAGCCTGCCTTCGTCCATTCATAATTGACGACATACTTCCCCCAGCAATACAGACTCTGTAAAATGTACTCTGGTGAATGACTCGTAGATACGAACAGATCATAATTCAATTCCAGAGTTTAAGGAGTCTACTTTATCATTGTCTGTTCTTGAGTTTACCTTAGAACTAGCTATAGGCGGTGGAGCATGACCATACGAGTGTTTACACTTATCAAGATAATGATGTGTGGTAGCAGTATAGATCGAGAAGGCAGACTTTCAAATTAGTCCATGCTCACGCATAAAGTCCAACCAGAGAGTCAAGGGATGTTCATCGATTTGAATGCATGGGTTCGCATGACATACTCGCGCTAGTATTTAAACTTTATTCCCCACGTTTTCGCCGTTGGTTAGTTGTCAGCACCAGGAGCCAGGCTTCCTTCACTTTGCTCTTCACTCTTCTGCATTCTGTCTTTGCGTCTTGTATCCAGAACTCGCTCCAGGCTGGGTATCTGACGCTTCTTGCTTTAGCTCATACGTACTTCTATAGAGTAGTAACACTATCTTAGGTGACGGCAATTTTCGGAGATATCAGCACGCATTTACGCGGAAAACAAGTGAGACTGACATCTGTGGAACATGTATCACGGGAGGACGATAACGTCGATATCCAGCTCGCCGTGCTCAATCTCGGCAATGGCTCGTCTCTGACCACATGGTCTAAAATCATCCATCTTTTCACGAGTGTTTGCATAGGCGCGCCCCCATAGCTTTATACCACGAGCACCGTTTCGCCGATACTGTTCAGCGATAGCCTCCACAAGCACACGGAACCCTATGGATTACGACAACGATCCATTCCCTCGCTCTCTTCCCCACGTCGACGAGCCAAGGATTTTCGACTCCAACATGGCCGACACGAGCGGAGACAATGGAATTGACTTTTCGTCTAATCTCTTCGACTCGCCAAGCTATAATCCATACTCACCAGAGCAGAATCCCTATGCTTGGGAAGGTGCTTCCCTTCAAACAGCAACAAAATCCGCCATGACAGGTCCTTCCTTTTCTCACTCGCCCGAGTCCTCTTTGCCAGACTCTTCCTCATCAGATTCATCCAACAATCAACGCAAGCGAAACCACTCTTCGGCCTCATCTGGCTCTGGCGCTTTGGGCGCAATGGGGGACATACACATGAGGGACGACACAGTGGATCCCAGGGGAATAATAATTGGGGCCGATCCGGTGGAGGATCCAATGCAGGGTCAGCCGTCTCTTGTTACAGATCTCGATTCCAGCAATCGTGCTATGGAGTACCATTTCGACTTCGACAGCGCTGCAAGTTCTCCTACTCCACGTTCAGAGACAAAGCCTACATACAAGTCTTTGTCATCAATGAGATCGGCAAAAGTGCCCGATCGGCCCACGCAAGGCCCTGTCTCCACTCCTGGGGTTGGCCCGTATGCACGAAATTTGAAGGTAAGTAACTAGCGCACCCTAAGCACTATACAGAGTCCTGGACATAGAACCTCCATTGATTTCTAAAACTAATTTTTGATATACCATAGACTTCTCGCGAAACCTCTCCGTTGTCGACGATGTTGATGAACCAAAGCCATTGGTCTGGGGCAGACTATGTATCGCCATCCTCTCAGGACGTTTCCGATCAATTCATCAATGGCTCTTTGCTCAACAAGCCTTCTTCGGTTCCAGATTGGTCTCACAATGCCATGCCTGGCGACTTGAGCAGCGTTAGTATGGATCAGTCGTCTATCTCCCCCCAGCCTGCAATGAACACGCCCTACGCCTCTCCTACTTCCGTGCAAGATCCACCAGATCGTCGTCCATACCTGGATATCTACTCGCTTCCGGAAAAGTCACGCGTCGAGACGCAGATCCAAGTCACAATGCGCTTGTATCCCATGCCACCAGGTATCACCAAATTACACCTGCAAACGTATACGATCTCGAAATCTAAACTCGTGGCGAAGCCACCGCCAGAGAAGTCCCCAGATACGCTGGAGTTATATGCAATGCTCGTATCCACTACTGCGATGTGGGACCCCATGAAACGAGAGCGAGCAGCCGATAAAGCTATCAAATATGAGCCGCAAGAAGCCCCGAGAGAGGATCGTCGCTCCCCATCTGGAGACACTACGCAATCAGAAGATGACGATATTAAGCCTCTCAATGGCGGGCCTGTGCAAATTTGCAAAGGCTGTATCGAAAGAGAGCGGAAAAGGGCCGGTAGGAAGAAGACAAAAAATAAGGAGGAAGAAGAAGAATGGCTTAAGGATGAGGCGAAAAGAACAATTGTCTTCAATTGTCCAGAAATCAAGGACTGGCAGCAACCTTCATTGCCTAAGGATGGAGAGAGTATCCAACCTCTCAGGCTGGATTCAAATAATCTTCAAATCCCGAGAGACGCTCATCAAGTCATACTACCTATGCGCATTGCTTGCTACTGCCGTCATCAGGAGGAGAAGAACGGTTTTCAGTACGTTCGCACCACCTTTACCCCTGATCCATCGTCGATGGTTTAACACGTGGCAGGGTCATTTTCACAATTAAAGACTACTTAGGCAAGGTCGTTGCCCAGAATATGACAACCTCGATCGTGATAACGGATGACCACAAGACTCATCCTCTCCCTGGTACAATAACATCTCAGAATATGAATCTGCCCGAACATTTCCAAGTGCCCGGTGCTGGGGTCTTCCCTCAAGCGCCTCCGACCCACGCTCCGGCGTCGTTTCGGAATGCTTACTCTACGACAGACCTACAGGGCCTACAGCGGAGTTTCAACGCACAACAGATTAGCCCGTATGCTATACCTCAAAATCAGTCGCAGGCGACTTCGGCAACTCTGACACCAAATAATCTCTCTCGGCAAGCCTCGCCATCGGCGCCCTCTGGACAAAACAAGAGGCGTAAAGCGAGCGGATCTGGGAGAATACGAAACGATCTGACAATGACGAAGTTGGAGGCCACGGCTCCTCCACAAGCCCACAATCAGCATGGTCCAGCCTTTGCACCCAGCTATATCACTCCTCCTCAACCTCTTCCCATGCCATCCATGTCCTCCCAGTATGGTACAAACCCATCTACGCCAAATAGCAATGATGGCACCTTTTTCCCTACCCATGCCCAACGCTCACAAAGTATGGAAAATCTGCAAAATTATCCAGTGTTCTCAACTCAGACGTCAGGACGGCCCAGCCGTGTGCCGAGCCCGACCACTGCTGCTCATCATAGCGGCATACCGCAGGCCCATGCGCAGTTGCTGACGAATTCTCTTCGCTCTGTGCCTGGCGCAATTCAACCTCAACGAACCCCAAGAATCCACGAACTAACCCCTGCGGAAAGTTCCAAGTCCGGAGGCATCAAGGTAGCTTGCTTTGGAAGTGGATTTTATCCGGGTCTGGTTGTGATGTTCGGAGAAGCTCAGGCAATTACAACCACTTTCTGGGGTGAAACGGCGCTTCAATGTCTTGTTCCACCAGCGGTGCAAGCTGGTACCGTTGCAGTCACCTTCATGCACGATTACGAACATATCCATCGGTCCCCGCCAAATATGCAGGTCTTGTTTAGATACGTTGACGACGAGGAGCAGCAGCTCAAAGACCATGCATTGGCATTGGTTAACCAAAAGTTAAATGGGAACGCTACAAGTGCAAGCGAGTCTGCACAGAACATCATCAAAAGATTTGCTCCCAGCTCATCGTCCAGGAGTGGCTCAAATCAAGGTAGCGGACAACAACGGCAGGCATCCAACTACAGTTCTGTACTGGCGGGAGTGGCGAATTTGGAAGCAGAATTACTTGAGTGTCTTGATTTTGTGGATCTCGATGACAGTCCGTACCAAGCAAGCTTCAACTCGCAGAGTAATAGTGGACAAAGTATGCTGCATTTGAGTGCTTCACTTGGGTACTATCGCCTGACTGCCGGACTACTGGCACGGGGAGCACATCCAGACCTTCGGGATAATAATGGAATGTCCGCGATGCACATGGCGTCGCTTCGGGGTCACACACATATCATCCGCAAGCTTCGCTCCGCCGGAGGCGACCCTACACTCCGAAGCCTGAACGGGTACACTCCCGCTGACATGGCGACGTCTCAACAAGTCCTGAATGCGACTGATGCTTTTGATCACCATGTGCGTTCTAGAAGTACCGGGACTACCCCCATCTCAACTATGAGCCGCGATAGTAGCGTGATGTCTTATTCCTCGACCCGAAATGGTCACTCGAGGATCGTGTCAGCTGGTGCAGGGAGTGGCTATTTCGACAACGTGCCGAACGACATCTTCCAATCACGAGCGCACAAAAGCCAGCCGGTCACGCCAAATGAAGTGTGGGCTCGCTCGAGGCGAAATAGCCTTACAAGAGAACAGTATCTCAACGATGAAGCACAAGGAGGTCTTGCGCCCAATGCCTTTTTATTCGCATGGAGGGATCAAATATCAGCTCAGATTCATCAACTGCAACAGAGCGTGCACAGGACCCTTCCAAACCTACAGATTCCGGCTTTGCCACCAATACCGAACCTCCCAGATTATCAAGCAAATCCAGTCGTCAGAAGAATAAGCTCCCTGGTTCCTCAACGAAATCCAGCACCGCTTTCTACGAATGGCAATGCTACTGCAAGTAAGGAAGCCGACTACCATTGGTGGGAACTTCTGACTGGAGCAGCGTCCTCGCCACCCGCGTACGAAGAGATCTACCCGGAGAATGCGGAGCACGACATGCAAGATAAAAAGCGCTCTGCACTGCTTGCAGCAGGGGAAGCGCTGGTGGAGCAAAAATGTGTGGATGCTTTTGACCAAGCCGAAAGTTCCTCCGTCATGGATGCTGTGAATATAGGGAGCAAGAGCTTGACGCGAGCGCAGCGAGAGCGCTTGAGAATCGCACATGCGAATAAAGTGAAGAAGTTGCGGAGTGATAGAAATCTTTTCTTCGTTTGGGTAAATCACTCCCCTCTGTTGCCACAAACATCAACTAATAAATTTTAGATTCCACTCCTAATCCTTGTGCTTGTAATGATGCTCAAAGATCGCCTGCCACAGGCCCTCCACGCCATTGGCCATGCTTTCAGCTACGTACAAGAACGCTTCCAGGACCGCGTCATTGAGGTGGTATAATTACATCAACTTGACGAACCATGACATCAGTCTTCGCATCTTAAGATGAGAGGCTAAGATAGATGACCAGCGGTGGAGTTCACGGGGCATTCCTCTTTCCTCAATGAGCGCCGACGAGCTTTTGTTTTTGGGCTTGGACACTTTGATGTATGATGAGGGTCTTATTCTTATGTTAGACGTAGCGATTGCTTTGGACATGCAAGCTTCTTCGTTGTAAAAGTGTGGGACTTTGGTGGTAGCTAGTTCTACTACTGAGTCAACTTAACATTGGATTAATTTATTTTTACTCTCATTACTACCAGTGCTTCATTTGCAAGCTAAACAAATATCGCGTACAGGCTTACATCCTGACGCAGCGTTCGCCAGCGGACCGTACCATCGGATGAATCAGATTCATCAACCATCATCCACCCTCGCCAACCCCATCCTTACCTTGTTCTGCACACCCTTGATAAACACGTCATGAGCCTTACTCTAGCTTGCTTCTGCTCAAAGACAACTTCTCTCAACCTCACATTCATCTCACAGCATCCTCTCCTCCATTACCGCGCTTAAAACTAAAACCTTTCCTTCGAGCCTTCAATACCCAATCACAGGTTCTCTCTTAACCGAACCGAACACGGTCCCTTGTCGTATGTTACCTTATGAGCATGAGTAGCAGAATCATACTCGCCTCACGAAGATCTATACATACTTTCTTAGTCGAATGCAAAGCACAAGGCTACGCTCTGCACACTCAATCGAGACTAGTCCGTCACCTTAACACCTAGTGCTATGAAACGAAAACCCTATACATCAGCGCTCATATCGAAATAGAATATCCAAAAGTAATCATTGAAAGCTGAACCAGAGTAATCTTTGGTTTCCGCCTCTGCTGGCTCCTGCTGAGACATTGCATTTCGCGCTCATACTGCCAGGTTGGGTACGAGGGTACGCGGCTTGCGAATTGGATACTCAATCTGGTATGGTACCAACTGCGTTAGTGGTTGCTAACAGGGTTTGTTTATACGGTATCTACTGAATATCTGGAGAATGGTGTCTGATACTGTGGCTGGGAGTTCGTGTCGTTCGGGTTCGCCGTGTCTGTGTAGTTGAAAGTGGATTGAATATGGGGTAAATGATGTATAAAGGGTGCGAAATGTCTCAGATGACAACGGGAGAGGAGATGTGAGTCTATTTTGGGGGAGGATTTGGGGAGTTTAAGGCTATGGGGATTCTGTCTCAGGGCGAATATTGGAATGATGACTTTTTGAAAGCGGTATCGAGTAAGTCTTCTGCGCTGCTATTCAAGAGCCGTAATATCATCTATGAGCCCCGCAGAGACAAGGCTTTGTTCTCTCATTGCAAACCTTTTCCATCCAAGACCATAGAGATTTCTTTCAGAACAATCTCTAGTAGCCAGCATGATCAACGAACTACCCTTCAGCTGTGTGTCCCCCTTCCCCCTCCCCTAAACCTGCATCGTTCTTTTCAAGACTCATCATGACGCCTCAGTATACACCTACAACCCGAACAAAGCGGTGCTGATAGTCTTCGCCATCCTTTTCGCAGTCTCGGCAGCAGTGCATGTGGTGCAGATTCAACAATATAAATGCTGGAGAATCACCGGGCCCTTGCCTTGGGCTGGGGTGTTGTATATTGCTGGTATGTATCTTTCCAGAGTCATACTTTCACGCGGCGAGTTGGCCGAAGAGTTGTACGATGGGTCTTTGAAGCAGGCATAGAATTATGTCTCCTTCCTTTTGTAAAACAATGATCAGAGCTCATGTTTGTCGTAAGCAACGAACAAGACTAACTCCGAATTGCCTCTAGGCTTCATCATGCGCGAATTCTCTGCTCGTGATGGACACAACCTGGGCCTCTTCATAGCAACAGAAGTGTTGCTCATCGCCGCGCCGCCGGTGTATGCATTGACGAATTACATACTTCTCGGGCGTACGCTGTACTATGTACCCTACCTATCGATCATCCATCCTGGGAGGGTTACTTCGACATTCGTCGGTCTGGATGGTTTGGTAGAGGCCTTGACTGGATTCGGCGCTGCGAAGATTGCTAATATATCGAGCACACCTGCTGCGATGGCGATTGGGAATGCGCTCATCCGCACGTCCTTGTTGTTGCAGATTGTACTCTTCCTCGCGTTTATAAGCCTGGAGGTGCATTTACATGTTCGTTTAGTCAAGGCGAGGATCCTGAGCGACAAGCTGCAAATCATTGTGAGCTTGTTATATACTAGCAGCACTCTCATTCTGGTCCGCAATATCTATCGCTGTGTCTCGATCTGGGAGGGTTATAATAGCTATGTTGGAACTCATGAAGCTTTCTTCTATGTATTCGACGCCGGGTTGATACTTGTCAATACCGTGATGCTTAATATCTGGCATCCGGCGAAGTATTTCCCGCAAAACAATAAGATCTATCTTGCTAAGGATGGGGCGATGGAGGTCGAGGGGAGAGGATGGGTGGACCCGAGGCCATGGTGGGTGTCAGCGCTGGATCCCTTTGACTGTATTGGATTGATCAGGGGAAACGATAAGAAGAGTGCGTTTTGGGAGATGCAAGGGACGGAGAGGGAGATGCATTCAGAATTGGAGACACATTCGCAGATTGAGATGATGAGATTCACCAAGATTGGCGATAATTAGGTTAGCTTTGGTTGTGAATGGGCAAGTGAAGTGGAAAGAGGGGGTTGAGCGACAAGCTATTGAACTTGGTAGGCTGGATGCGCAAGTCGACGCTCAGATTCGCAGTAAGCTGTTGGTGCAGGATAACCAAAGGATATCTCGGCGCTGTTAAGAGGACAGAAGCAAAGGGATGCAAGCCCACTAGCTGTCTGACTGTGATGCAGCTGAAACCTCCTATGAGCCTGATTCTGGTTGTTATGCACAAGACTGTCCAGCCTTGACGATTACTTATGTCAGTCGACCGCTTGCCAGGCAGAAAAATGGCGAAATCACTTGCTGCAAACTTCAATTGAATTAAAACGAAATAGATATGGCGATACAGCCGAATGTCAAAAACATGGTTTAAGCCGACGACAGTAGAAGACGATGCATAAATCGCATATCCCAATTGAAGCACAGATAACGGCTCTTCTTTCCAGGTCAGATTAGCGTGCATGCATGATGCATACTGGTTCGAATGACAGCAACGATGTAACAGATGAGTGGGCAGGGTGTTCGGATCGTCGGGCGCGTCAGAAGAGCATTAAATCCAACAGCATCTGCAGGCGTGATGAGTGCCAATTTGACTTCAACCGTCCCGACTTGCGGTTCGTTGTTGATCAAAGTCAATAATTTGGTCTCGATGATGATTTGATCACATCCTCTAGACGAGTCACGGAATGGTTCCAGTGGTGAGACAAGCGAGTCATCAGTGACCCTGTGAGAGGCTCTGATGCACAAGAAACGAACTCCATGAGCAGGGTTGTTTGGTGATTTGCATGGAAGCTCGCGCCATCTCATCCTCTCGTGCCTCTCGATGAAGATCTTCGGCTTCGACTGCG
Source organism: Lecanoromycetidae sp. Uapishka_2 (assembly GCA_035521555.1). Lineage (NCBI taxonomy): Eukaryota > Fungi > Ascomycota > Lecanoromycetes > Lecanoromycetidae sp. Uapishka_2. The sequence continues at coordinate 43,918 of JASZXT010000004.1, forward strand.
CATGGAATTGCTGTAAGCTGTGAGTATCATCATTAATGGTGATCACTAGAAGGGTTTGGTTTCAAGAGTGTCAAAGGACGGCCGCTAGGTTGATTTCTTACATAAAGGACTCCATACTCCGTGATCAATGATCATAGGTACACCACTGTACCTTAGATTACGGCAGGCTAGGGTGCCCCTGTAGAGCGCTGTCTTATCTTAGCGGTCCCACAGCGGCCTCAATCCACGATGGGCGCTGTGCAGTGCGCTCTCCAACTTCTGATTTGCGTGATTTCTGTATGCAACTTGAAACCTCGATGACAGTGCTTTCCCATCACGCATATGTAGGCAAATCACAATAATTTTAGTATGAACAATATTGTGAATGCTAACAGCTAAAGCACACTTTGGCTAAGAGTGAGAGATGTGACAGGTGGGGGCCAGCAAGTCGGCCTTATTGGGATCATTGTCATTGGCCTGTCCTTGGCCGTGCTGCTATCACTGAGACTCATTTAGATACAACTTGAATAATAGACTATGAATACTTTCACTTGTAACCTACCAAGCGTCGCTTCATCGGTCGCGGGATCTCCTGAGGCGGGGATGTCGATCATTCTCAATTTGATAGGCACAGATTGCGCCCATAACGCCCGTTGTCACCCAGGATTTAAGGTCACTTCCACACGATGACGATCTGTAGATTTTGGAGAGTTGGAATGATACTGTTCCGTCCCCTCTGATCTGCATACCAATGATGAAGCAGAAATGACTTTCTACTGCGGTAAGGGCACCGTCGCGCTCATAGATTTGAGATCATGCTACTATCTATAATCTCATTGTTACTTTACGAATGAGGTATCCTACCGAACCTACCAATATTGCAAGAAGCCAGCACACCACGTCAAGGTAAGCGAGGATGGAAAGGATGTCAGTGGCTTGGAACCCGACAACCCTAACTCCCTTAGCCCAGCACTCTTCCATTAGCGGTCCCATATTGGCCCGTGTAAGCGTGTTCCCTCCCGATAGGAAGCCTGCATGATTGGGTCAAGGCATCATTGGCTTCCCGCTGCTTCTGGGGATCCGGTCCCGTAAGAGCAATGGTGTATGATACTAATGATAGTTGAAGATAGTGTGTCTGCTAAACGGGCATCGTTCTTTGGGCCATCTCATTAGCCCACAGCCCACATTCTCCGCCCATTCTCATTCGCTGACGCCTTGAATGTCTCTGTTTTGGGGGGTGCTGGAAAAGCAGCCCCCCCAAAACTAGCAATGCTGATCGTCAAACCCCCTTCAGCTGCTGCTGCTCGCTGCACTGCTTCGCTCTCATCCAACTGGCTTCTTCCCTTTTCTTTGGATCTTTCTTCTCTTCTCCTGCAAGTCTTCGAGCAGACTCGGGTCTGCATCGCGCGACACCTTTCGCAGGAAGTCGAATAGATCTTTGACAGACTCACACCTTAGGCAAATAGGGTTCGCGGCTGTATCATTGGGCTTCCCTCCTTCCCGACAAGCCATTGAGCCAGCCTAGCAAGTTCCAAATCTCCACCAGCGTCATAAGAGGTTCACCTTGAGATCTGACAGCACGCTTTCAAACGATCGCAAAGCATTTACCACGCCCAAGTCAAACGATACCTGGGTTTCATACGGCGACGTTACCAGCGCTACCAATCCGTCAACCTGGGCTCTCCCAATTACTGGACATTCTCGTTCCGAGTCTGACTGCATTTCGGGTGCACTGTCCAAGCGGCCCAACAACCATTGCTTTGGAATTCTGACATTGGATAGCTTCTTTCGACTCGACTTTTTATCGCTCATTCAGTTGCGCTCATTCTGTTCCTGGATCCATATTTCGCAATTAGAAAGTCCATGAACCCTAGGCCGTGATACTCTTGGAAACCGTTGACCCAGACCTGTGGTTTGGCCGGCGTGCCACATAGCTGAAAAGCATGGCATCCATACTCCAGGTTCCAAATGAGACTGAAAGCTCAATGAGCAGGGTGACGAAAGACGGTCGCAACCTCACCTACGAGGTCAAGGTGATTCAACAGCCCGAAAGAGCACGAGCTTGTGGTTCTGGCGCGAAATGTACGTACTATTGAATTCAGCCTTCTACATGACTCTGATTAACATTGGTCTCAGCTTCTGCGGATCGTCGCCCTGTCGACCCTCCTCCCGTATGCGAGCTGAAGATCTTCGAGACCGAAGGCGACACCAAATCGGATGTTACATTTTCCTATAATGCCAACTTCTTCCTGTTCACTACACTGGAGAATGCTCGTCCCATGGCGAAAGGCCGCACTCAACCGCAACCACAAACCTTCCCCGTCTTGACTGGATCGCCCGTCGCCGGCATGGCATACCTTGACCGTCCGAGTCCCGCAGGATACTTTATTTTTCCAGATCTATCTGTTCGGCATGAGGGGATGTACAGATTGAGCTTCAGTCTGTTCGAGGAACTCAAAGAGGTCAAGGACGAAGACAGCGAATCTGAAGGTAGCCCAAGAGCCAAGGACAAACTGATGAATAGCAATCCTATGGCACCAAGAGCGCACGTACATTTCCGCTTGGAGGTCAAGTCAACGCCATTTGCGGTTTACAGTGCCAAGAAGTTTCCAGGCTTGTCGGAGAGCACCACGCTGAGCAGGACCGTGGCAGAGCAAGGGTGCCGAGTTCGGATACGTCGGGATGTCCGTATGAGACGCCGGGATAAGCCCAGTGATGGCTACCAGGATTTCGAGGATGACAACACTTCGTATCCACTCTCGGACCATTATGGGACACCCCATCAGGACACAGATCGTCCACGGTCAATCAGTAATGCTAGTGTGGACGTCCAAACGCCTTATAGTACCAACCGCCGCCAATCAGTCCATGATCTTGGTTACTTCCCACCAAATTACCCACAAGCTGGATATCAACCACCACCACCTCCGATCCCAGCCCAGTCCGCAACCAGTTATAATACACCCACTCATTTGAACTTTGGCGGCTCCACAACGCCTCAGTACGCCACGCCGCAATTGCCTGTCGCTCATCACATGCAACAACCGCCCCAAAACTTTGCTCAGCAAAACAACGGCTGGCCCTCAGCGCCCAGTGTTCATTCCCGTCAAATGTCTGTCCCTCAAAATCTGCACTCCTACCAGCAACAGCAACAGCCTCAGTCCTACACACCTTATGCTCAAACTCCTCTTTATGAGAATCCAGAATATCGTCCCGGTCTAGATAGACGAGCATCCGCTGGCATGACCTCAAGCTATCAAAATCCCAACATTCCGAATATAAACTCTTATATCCAAAGCCAACATCCCTTCCAACCCGTCTACAACGGACCGCAGCAACAGTATAGCTCCAGGACTACGACGCCGATCAATACAAACGGACATCTACCACCGCAGCTGCCTCCCCTTAGGACAGACAACATTGATCAACAGCCTGCCATGCAGTCTATGAAGTTTGAACCAAAGTACGAACACGAGCAAAAGTATGACACAAAGTCCCCTGTCGCCATAATACCGCGTCATATCCAGCCATCACCACCAGCTTATCATCAACCCAGCTATAATAATTATTCTTGTGCCCCTACCCAGCCTCATGACAGCATACCTACTCAGCCGCAAAAACGCACGTACAACACCGTGTTCGATGATAGACACCTGAATCAGACAATGCAGAACGGCATGCGCCCCTCTAGCGCAGATCAAGCCAAGGATCGTACTCAAATAGAGACTGCCGACGGCCAGGTCGAAGACTTCGAAGACATGGAGCAATTTAGATCCAATATACTGATGTACAAACGTGCTGACGGGCGGACAAGCGCAAAAAAGTGCCCTAGTCCGATCGATTCGTCTGGGTAAGTAGGCCTTTTTTCCTGAAGTACTTCTCTTCTTGGAGCTGACTTTTCGATAGCAATCGGTGTCGCTAGCTTTGATCTAGCTGCAATACGAAAGGGTGATACCGCCACACTCGTTGATGCATCTAGGACACCATTCTTGCTCTGCCACGGTTTGCTCAACAATCGACTATTCATTGCGTACGACCTCGATATTCAATTCAAGGGGGCCGCGGCCTACATATCCCTGCTTGCTGCAACTCTCTACATTCTACACTATCACGCAGTTCCGATACCCCACCTTTAGCACCCACGATACCTCCATTTGTCTTTTCGGTTTCTACGAGTGGCACACTCACTACACACTCGCTCATTTCAAGCGGTGTAAAAGTACATTGTTCTCCAGCCAGCCAAATTGGGCGCTGGGCTTGTTTATTCATCACGGGCGGTACGATTGACGTTTCCTATTCTCCTACATGAGACATCCGCGTTCGCAGACGCGATAGGGATGCTAGCGAAGGGTCTTGGTTTCATTGGATATTTATCAGGACAAAGGGGTGATGGTGTGAGGTTGTATCTATGAATGAATGGTCTGATAGCGAGACGGCGCTGGGACCGTGGTATGGATGTAAAACTCAGGAATTTACTACATTGCCATGGCTACGTGTGAAATGGGAACGTGATGATGGATTCCGCTATCGATTATGCCAACCCCCTTTCCAATATAGCCTCGTACACCATTTCTTCTGCCATATTGGCCCCTCCCTTCCCCATTGAACAATAACGAGAAGAAGTTGTGCACCACAACATGCATCACAAGGCTGTAACAATCCAGATAGGGTCGAGATGTTGAGAAGACATGATCTATAAAACCTTACTCCGTACCCTGTGACTCTTTCGCTATCCTCATATCTGTGGTTGTATCTTGTATGTATCTTGCATCCGTCTTACCTTCATCTTGCCTGCAATTTGATATCCCGACATCTCGACATCTCGACATCCATCTTTCTTAATTCGACTAGATCCAACACGGCAGCTCGCCACCTCTCCGCCTCGCTCACCTCCCAAAAACCCAAACCTCAAACGTAGAGAGCATCCACTATCATGATCCAAAATAGACAAGAATCAGAAAAAGTCGAGATGGAATGATACAGCCAAGAAAGCCTATAGAAACTAGTCAAACCACCATTCACAACAAGTCCGCCTATCCAAATCGCCTGCAGAGTCTCAAAGGTAGCTGCATTACAGAAACCGTCAATCCCGCAGCCGGTACCATCCAGATGTTTGAGAGCGAGGGAAGTACCTAGTAAATTCAGCTCTTGCAAGGGAGAGGGGAATAGTTAGCAGCTTAGGAGCGAGATTGATATAGAGTGAAGGAAATATAGGTAGATCATAATCATTAGGCCTTTTCCTCGTATTGTCAATAGAGGAAATAGGGGAAAGAATACTCTACAAAGAGGCGAGAAATGAGGCATGGCAAACTGAAGTGTCTTGCGAATATGCACCCCGCGTTTTGCATGTACCTTAGCCGTTGGATGCCGGATCAGCTATTCCGAAGGATTGGTAAGGATGAGTAGGGTTGGATACCTTAGGATCAAGATCGGTTCCTGCCTATTAATTGATCCATTCTTCTTGTTTGGACACGAGCATGTTTGATGCGACCATCGCAGAATGTAACGCGTCAAATTGCTTTGTCTATCGCCTTTCCTAGATGCTTCTATCGCCAATCTATACATCTCAAACGCTCATATGCTGTGCATAACCCAAGAAAAATCCATATATGGGGCGCTCAGAGAGAAGTAATGGGGTCCAATTTATCCCACCAATTCGTGTGAGATTTAGATCTGTTCAGGCCTCGGTGTATGCATTGGGAGACGAGGCTGTTGCACCCTGGTGGTGACGCCGCCGATTCAAAACGGATCCCCAGCAGGTCCAATAAGCTTGCGTACGTGTCCGAGGCCGTCGGTCGCCATGCAAATTTCCGCCAAATCATCAACTCATAATTCATTGTCGCGTTCCGTGGTCTATGCTGATAGCCGGCTCTCAAGACTGCTTTTTCCCTCCAGCAACTTCTGCAGCTGGAGTGATCTTCGCAGGAGGAAGGCCGAGCCCATTGCGATTGCGATAGAAGAGAACCTTTGTCCCATCTCCTTGTGCCTCTGGCGCCGCCTCGAGCCACTGACAGATCCTTGAATTGTTATAGAGGGCTTTGAGAAACCCCACAGCCCCACCAGTGACATCGGCGCGGTAGTGGCTACCAAGGACAGGCTTGATGGCCTCCGATGCCTCATCAGCATGGTAGAAAGGGATATTTGAAATGAAGTGGTGGAGGACGTGGGTCTCGATGATACCGTGCAACATATGACGGCCAACAAATCCCAGATCTCGATCAATAGTCGCTGCGGCACCACGCGCAAAGTTCCAGACTGAACTATCGGCATAGTGAGGCAGCGTAGGATCCGTGTGCTGCAGATAGGTGATCGCAACTACCATGCCCATTAGTTCTATTCAGTCCGCTGCTCAGGAAGACACCTACCGAGCCAGTGGTTGACCCACAGGTAAGGCATGAAGTACCACAGCGCGAGGTTTCCCCATCCAAAGTTCTTGCCAACCAGGTAAAGGGCTCCGACAACAACTGCAAGACCCACATCGCTCGCCAAGATCAGCTTAGCATCCTTGGCTTCGTACAATGGGCTTGACGGGTTGAAATGATTGACACCTCCAAAGAGACCGTTCTTCTTGCCGATGCCACGACCCTCTATCTGACGCTCATGGTGGTTGTGACCTGTAACGTTCTTTATGAGGTACAAAGGCCAGCCGACGAGCTGTTGGCCTATTAGAAGACCAGCAGTCATTAAAGGAGTCTCTTCCATGAGCTCTGAAACTTCGTGCATAAGGTGACCCGTTTTCGAGGCATATTCCTCACGAGTAGGTGGAACGAACACCATGTCCCGTTCAATATTACCAGTAGCTTTATGGTGCTTTCCATGTGAGATCTTCCACGAGAAGTATGGGACCAGAAGAGCGCTATGGCAGATATAACCCACAGTGTCATTGAAAGTCTTTGAGGGTGATGGCGACTGATGTCCACACTCGTGAGCAAGAACCCACAGTCCCGTGCCGGTACACCCATTGACTGTATTCTATTAGCTCTGCTGCCGCAACGCTGCCGAAAGTCGACTCACCGAAGCCGTAAACTACCCAAAGAAGTCCTCGGAGAAGGGTTGAAGAGACATATTCAGGCGAGATAAACCTGTGCGCCAGCAGAAATGTGGCAGCTAAAGTTAAGATGTCGCGGGCAACGTATGACAGAAAGCGGCCACCAGACCGCTCATAGCAGTGTTTGGGTATGGCATCGCGAATCTCCTTGATGGTAAATGTGGGCAGCTCAAACTCGTTGCCATAGGTGTCGGTGAGCTTGCCATATTCTGCTCGTACATCAGTGTCTCGACTGTCCAAAGGAGCAGGCTTCAAGTCCTTACCATTTAATTTTGTATCGACTGAAGCTACCAGACCATCGTCATTGGTCGGCATCTGTGGAAGCGCACCTGATATATCATCAGAATCACAGCTACGTCAAACAGCGATGCATGCCCTTTCACCTTTGAGGTCCTTCTTATCGACAGCAACCACTGGGATCTCCTTGCCATTCAGTACGGGAGCGGCAAGGAAAGTATCCTCGTCCAATTCCATGGTTGATCTTATAGCTTCCTCTTTATTCAGCTCAGCGCTGGAATCATCACTAGCCAGGGAAGTCCTCGAAGAATTATTTTGCAAAGGGCTAAATGCTGGCGAGCCGGTGGCAGAGGTCATTGCAGAGTCCGACTCTTCCAAAGACTTTGTCTGGCGAAGACGAGTTGTAGCTGACATTGTGAATATTGTGTATGCAGTGTTGAGTTTGGTGAAGGTCGAAGTTTCGATGGGGAAACGCAATCGGCAGTTGTACGTTGAGGGGACGTTCAACTGTGGGTGTGGAAGAAGACAGCCTATAAGCTATGGCCTGCGAGATGCCTAACCTTGACTCATACAAGTATCGTGAGGACAGGAAATACAGCAGATGGAAGATGGCAGGGCAATTGCGAGGTTGCTAAGGTCGAGGTTTTATTCGAAATTCAATCTGCAAGCTGGGCCCAGATCGGCAGATCTTCGGTGATCTTGAAATTCAGGAACAATGCAAGCTTCTTCAGTCCTGGATCCTGGACATATGACGGTGGAAAATTCTCGTTGCGTCTACGGGAGAGTCGTGGGATATTTGAAGGTGACAGAGCTGTGCAAACCATAGAGAATCGAGCAACGGTCTAGAAGCAGCCACAATGTGACAGGGCAGCTGAGGCCTCGGTGTGTAAGATCTCACAGTCGAAATGGGTCTTGTCCTTGAGCCAATTGTTCTTTCGATTTGTGTTCACTATGAAGGTAGACTACATGCAATTGGCTACTTTGTCGATGCCAAGGCCAAACGACTGGCTTGCTCGCTTGCAATTTGCATGACCGGCATCTGTGAATGATTCAACAACTGGTTTGGTGACCACAAAAAATGTGTTGAGGCGCTAGCAACTGCAGGGTCTTCAGGGGTCTGACGAGTTAGGCTAGCATGATTAACCTTATCTCGTGGCCCGAGAAGGCCCGGAGCCCAGCCACAGAGCTCCAGAGCCACAGAGCCACAGAGCTCCAGAGCGCAAGGTTGCCCCTCAATGCTAATCTTTGAATTGGCAGAAAGGAGACGCATGTTGTAGAGATATTAAGGCAATGGATGTAGAATTGCATGGTGAGCCTTTTTCATATCAAAATTTCATAGCTTCGTAATTCATCTTGAGCTTTTGACCACAATATGCCTTTCTGCCGCAATTAAGACAGTCAAGAGTAGGCTTGTGGAGATTTGTAAGTGTGCAAGCAGATTATCAATTACGTTTCCAAGATGCAGGAGCACTCCACTGCATGTTGAACATCTCTATCTCCAAGCTTTACAGACCACTTTCTCTGTATTTGTGAGGGAGTCGCCCTCAGGATCTCAGCAGTCGTCGTACCGTAAGATCTATAACGTCCATTTTGATAGACATTTCTGATTCATATCTCCTCAGCCATAAAGCCCCGGGCTAAGCGCATAGTAGTGTGGGTATATCTTCCACTTCTGTGTGATTCGAGAAGGCGTCGGCGAATACAGTTGGACGTAATAGCGCTCAGGGATTTCTACTTCTAGACTCGACAAGCCACCCAGCTCCAGCACCACTAGGATCCAAGCTGATGGTTGAGCTGATCCTATCCGGCACAACGAGAACACTTTCCGCCTGACTCGCATCATTCGTCTCGCTCAACATATTCGAGTCTGATGGCACAAAGTTGATCTCTATAGTGGGATACATTAGATGGCCTGTCGTTTGAGGATACAGCAGCAGTGAAAAGGTCCGCGTCTCATCCTCTTTCGCGCTGAAATGAGCCTTCTTCTGACCCCCAATTAGCCATACATCGGGACTCGCTTGCACCTCGTATACAAAATCTAGCACTTCGCTGTCCACGCTCGGATGACTATCGCCGCCCCATTGGCGGTTATGAGATATGACAAGTTCCATGGGCAGAGCTTGGCCGACGGACAGGGTGGTGGGCTCTGAGGTGTCACTCTCGACCACTATGAGGGACCTTAATCGAGCGTTGTGTATGATGTGCATCTGAGGCACTTCCACAGGAACGGTGAGATGTTGCATTGGCAAATCTGTGGCATTTCCATCTGGCAACAAGACCATTTTGTGGTCCTCATGCCAGGATCGCAACCACTTAGTCAGCTCTTCGCGTTGCTCCGCAGGAAGACCAGCCAGAATGGTGGCCCACGCGTAGTCTTCAAAATTCCCCAAGTCAATCTCACGTCGGACTGCTGTGGCTTCCAGATCTTGCGTCAACAATCTGGTGCGCAGCGTCGCCAGAAGCTTCGGCTTCAAAAGTCGTCCGTAGTTCCCGAAATTTGTAGCAGAAAGGGCGGTAGAAAAGACCTCTACCACATGTACGCGAATCTCTTCGTCAAGACAACGATAATCAATGTGGAGATACAACTTCGTCTGGGTTGACTTGCCTGCATCCGGAAGATGGTTTTTTCCTGAATTGCGACGTATCTTAGATATGAGAGATAGAGGCTGCGAAGCGAAGACATCACACTGGATGTCAGTCAAATGATACGAGTCTGCACTATATTCATCATTGCCATCAAGGTGACAGCTAGCCACACGGACCGGAACAGAGGACGCCGTTACTATGGTGAACTTCGCGAACAGCATGTCGTCTTTAAAGATATCTTGTACGTTGATGGCCAATGGTAGGAGGACGGAGATGGTGGCGTTGCAAACAGATGTGAAGTCACCCTTGGGTGTAATGTACTTGACTTCAGCGCGGACAGTGATTTCTCTCAGATCATTCTCGAGATCGTAAGGCATAGCGATGCAGACCCTGGATGCCGCAGACAAGTCACCAAAGCCAATGACTCCTGGATGGGTTTTGTCCACTATAGTGACATCACCAGCCTGGACGACTGCTTCCGCCGTGTGGAGTCGAAGTCCGGCTGTGGCAGCTCGTAAAAGAAGCAAGCCCTGAGAAATGGCATTACTGCCACTAACAATCTCTACTTTGATTGACTTCGGCTGCTCAAGGTTTACACTTTCGTAGTGTGTCACACGAACCTCGAGGCTTGAAGGTTTCGGCCAAATGAGTAGGCGGTGGTGACCGATAAGAGTCTGTTGCCGAGAGATCATTGAATCTCTGGGCCTTGTGAGAATGGTAGCATGATACGCAGGAGACAGATCAAGTGTGAAGATGATGTTTGAGGACTGAATGGCGATACTGCCTAAAGTATACCAGCCTGGTAACATCATGTTTGAATTGAGTTTTATATTCACCATGCCTGTCTTGATTGATCGTGTGCCATCAGTGGACAACCACAGCTCGGAGCGCTGTTCCTCTCCGATAGCGAGCATTTTCACCTTCACAGACGTGGCTTCGAAGCTGCCTGGTAAAAGACTTTGCATGCGTAACGACACTACAAAGCCATCATGCTGGGGTGATTGTCCAATGTATTTATCTAGATGGATGTCATTAAAGTAATGATCCAGCGGAACCAGTACGGCCTGGGTCAATGGCTGCGAGGCTGCTATAATCTCCCGGATGTCCACTTTGGTATTGGAGATCGGCTGCAGGGTGCCTGCACCTCTTTTCACACCAATGCGAAGCTGCTTGCTAGCCCCACTCGTGCTATGAATGATCTTCGCCAGTGTTCTTAGTGCAATTCGAACATACTCCTCGACCTTGCCCAGATGACCGAGGCACTGGGCATACATATCAAGCATGACTATCTCCAAATTAGACCAATGGTCTTTTGCGTAAAAAGGAGCCAGCTGACGAAAATATGATGCAGCCACGTTATAGTCTTTGAGCTGAAATCGATTCACTGCAAGATCAGCAGTCATTCCTTCTGCAGCCTTTTTCCTGTCTCCAACGACATAACATGCCAGAGCCGATGTAGTCAGCTCCTCGTACAGAGCGTAGAAGTCGCTGCTGGATCTCAATGCCGAAAGTAGCATCTCATTACGTATACCACCAGTGACTGGACTTTGTGGGCTGGTGGGCGCTTTTTGAGTCTCCGTCTGGTCATGGACGGAGTCACCATTGAGCTCAATATCTTGCATATCGTCATTTCGCAAGACACCATCAGCTAAGCCCACTGGCCAGCCACCATGGCGAAGACCGAGGCTGCTGAGGACTCGCCTAGCCAAGGCCAGGAGGTCCCCTCGCTGCGATGCTACTTCTTGAGCGCCCGCCCGACTCGTCCCAGGTGGCAGAAGCCTAATAGCGTCCAAAGACGTGACCAACGGGAAGCTCTCTTGAGCAAAAGATGCTGGTTTGTGGGTTCCTTGGGAGATCAAAGAGCTGGTCCGTGAGGGTAGACCAGTCCGGTGAACAGTATTGATGGTGTGAGGATCGACATCGTCTGTGCTAGCGTACCCATTGGTGGACTCTGATCTCAATTGGCGCAGAAGAGGTTCAAGTTGAGCCGAAAGAGAGCGTGCCGATGTCGCTTCGAGGATTCGCTGGCTCGCAGAAAACTCCCAATCGTTCACAATGTCGTGTATGATTGCCTCTTCCGTTGGATTGAAGTTCCTTTCCATCGAGGCGTTGTCAACCTTGCGGATCGCGGTCTTTATGTCTTCTCGAATTGTATGAGCAGTAGCAGTCAAAAATTCTGCGGCAGATGTTGTGATTTCTGCAAGCATCAAGAGGTCTTCTGGTCCGGTGTCATTTGGCTTCGCCAGGTCTGTCTCATCTTTGAAATGCGCGCCATTGGCGTTTCCTACATAACTTGGAGACTTTGCTTTGGTCGACTCATACTGCGTGACAGTTGCATTTGCAAGACGAAGCGTCAAAGAAGCCTGACGTGCGAATACATAGCATTGGAAGTCAAAGATAGAGATCTTGTTGGTAAGAATTAAATATTGGAAGGCCTTCCTATCAATATCTAATATGGATCCGCCCAAGTCGAGATTTTGTCTTTCGATGTCTTCCGCTGCATTAGAGCTGCTTTCGACTTTCCTCGTAGCCTGCTTGAAGGCTTCATAGAGCTCTTCTGTGTAGTCGCTAAAGTGTGCGGTCCGCTGTTCAGGATTGTCTCGATTCCTTTCTTCGTCAACAACAGCTTTCAGACCAAAAGCCAACTCGTGATACCCCGTGAGAGCATCTTCAATCAAACCCACACTCTCAAATCCCCTTGCTAGACCCTCTTTCAATATGAAGAACGTGTTGAAATTCCAACCGGGAAGATTTCTTTGCATTTCCTTCTCTTTGATATCTTCTTCGTACTGACTAACTCTCAAGTCAAAAGATGCCAGGATCAAGGACTTGAACTTCGCAAGCAGATCGTCCCATCCATTTGAACCATCCCGAGATGGTGGATTCGCCTGGTTTGGGTTTCGGGTAGGTCGTTGTGAAACTTGGACTTGAGCCACGCGATCCACGGCATTCTTGGAGGTCCCGTTGAAGTCTGCACGTACTTTCTCGATCAAGCTAGTGGTAGACCGTGAAGGCCAACGACTTGAAGTAGGTCTCTTCTCGGTGTTGCCCTCATTTTTGGCACTGCTAGGCGGCCTAGACGCCTCCGAATTGTCAGGGACAACGTGCACTATGAGCCATTCGAAAGCATCATGATTCTCCTGTTTGCTTTTTGACGGGCTGCTTTGAGCATTTACCCAGTCCCGCAATAGCTTCCTCGAGCTTGCTTTGTAGGTATCGACATCACTGCACTGCAGCAGGTAGAGTTTCAAATAAGGTGTGCGTCGAAGACCTGGTATTTGATGCCTCCTCTCTTTTCTTGGTATTTCGCCCTTCGTAGCAGATCCATTCTCTTGAAGAATAGACCCACCATCACTTGATGTAGGGTTGCTGGTACGGCCAGAACCATTGTCAGCCAATAGCTCTATGTGCAATTCACTGATGGAGCGAGTCGGCCGAGCTGAGCCTGGAGACCAATGCAGTTCCTTCAAAGGCAGTCGCAATTGAAGCTCGCTCACGAGATCTTCATGTATTCCAGCTGGGTCGCGGTACTCGACTTTCACCCTTGACGTCGAGTCCATAGCAGTACTGCCGATTCAAAGGCCTCGCATACGCCATTGTCGATACCTCCGCTGATTTTTCAGTACCTGAAAGACATAATTCAACATTGTTAGTGTATCATCAGTACATTTAGGTATCTGCGATGACTAAGCTGGGACCACAAAGATGCAACCCAAATGACCAGGGTTGCAAGGCTTTTCATCCCTAGCTAAACACCTCAGCTGCCCACCTCTGTAGGGCTGAATGTTTTCTCACTGGTTGGGGGTTACGATAAGTAATGTTCTGGGCATATACGAATGAAACTTTTGGTGCCAAAATTAGATAATTTGAGAAGTACTGTAGACTCATGTGCGAAAGTGTAATCTCAAAATCTGTATCTACTGAATCATGGGGGTACCCATTTGACGGGCATCAAAGCTGTTCTTGATCGCACTTGTGAGTCATAGAGATGAAAGCACTAACCCCGACCATACTCGAGAAGATAGTACTATTAGTACTGAAATCTGTCGTGTGTCGCGTTCCAGGTGCCTGAATATAATCAAGCACCCTCCATGCAGGTCTCCGCTTGGGATCATCGACCTGAGCCAACCTCAAAGCACAGAATTTGGGACTTCATTAGAGTCTACACATACCCAAGCCATCTCTAGCTTCAATAAAAGCATGTCTACCATGACGTCACATAAGGGCTTTACGATATCATACTTCGGCTACGGGTCGAATCTCTGGAAAGAGCAAATGAAAAGCCGCTGCGAGTCTTCGAATTACCTAGGAGTAGGCCGTCTTCCAGCTTATCGCTGGATCATCAACAGTATGCAATTTGCTTGTTATAAAACACAGCATGGCCACCTCTTTGACTTCATCGTAGGTCGTGGATACGCCAATGTCGTCCCTTCAACCAAGGCAAGCGATGAGGTATATGGCCTCATCTACAGCCTTACGCTTTCCGACGAAAGTGCGCTAGACGTGAACGAGGGTGTCCCTTACGCATACACTAAGGAAATGCTCAGTGTGGACTTCTGGGCTTCGACGGACTGCAGCCGGACTGTGGATGTGACTAGCGCCGCCGGCGAGAAGATGGACATGCTGGTATACATTGATCGGGAGCGGATTCAAGACAGTGTTCCGAAGGATGAGTACGTCTACCGTATGAACATGGGTATTAAGGACGGGTTGAAAGCAGGCATCCCACAGGATTACGTGGACAAAGTTATGCGGCCTTTCATTCCCGCGGAGGACATGAAACATCTAGAGAAGCAAGCAAGACAGCAAGCACTCAAATTCGAAGATAAAAGGTAGATAGCCGCTATGATTTATGGTTAAAGACGGCAACGTCCATTTTAATTGACGACTTCTCATAGAGAACATCTCTCTACGCTATTTGATAGTAGTCCTCCTTCAATGCAATTGATACGCTTGCTAATAGACAAAGTGTGAAATCTCTGCTGGCTACAAATCCTCGATGTACGCTACACATAGCCCGTAGAAGCCAGACATCTGTTCACGGCATCCAAAAAAACTCTTTCGTCCAACACAGCACCAAATCTGTTTTCCAGCTTTGTCAGCGTAGTCTAGATCGGATAGGAGCCGACTCGGGGTCGCAGCAAGAGCAATTCGCACTGCCAATGGAATGACTTACCCACAACACCTTACTTTCGTGCTCAGCTCCCGCTTCAATCGCTGGATCTGACTTCGATCAAGCCTCCAGAAGTCGGGATGTTGACGCAGCCTGTGCCAAGCCTCCACTGGTGTGATCTCACCCTCAAGATTGATACTCGACGATAAATTCAACAATTCTTTGATGATAGCGCCACTAGCCGTCCACGTCTGATTTAGCTGCGGTCTATTATCTGCATGAGCAACCAACGGCGTCGAAGCCAGCATCATGTGGTTGGCAGGGTCAGTCGATGGTGGATCCGTAGGAGAGGGAATGTGTGGCATGCATGGGTGTTCTAGCGCAAGAACGAAGTCGATGGCGACCTCCATGGTGTCCACAAGAGCAGCGGTCTTGGCAGCCATTGTGTCTCGCTGTTCGGGGGACACGTTAAGTGCCTGTAGGGAGAAGTCTTCCCGCGGCCTCAGCTGCTGTAAAAGGTACGGTAAGGGAGGCACCAACCATTCGGAAAATCGTGCCCAGACTGAGCGCTCTGGAGGTTTTGGTATGGAGCTGCCAAGGGATACGTTTGCTGAGAGTAACCGAAACCCTGGGTGGGGTCTTGTTGTGGGAAATTAACGTGCAGTCGGTCATTGTTGAAGTCATCAGCAGAGTAAGAGACCGTTGCTGGCATATCGAGGTCTGACAGTAGGTGAGGCGGGGTTGACGCGGTTGGGTTCTCGTCGATACCAGCTGGCAAGGGAATGTTGTTCAAGATCACAGTCTCCTTCAGGATATTAACCTGTCCTCGGAGCTTGTCTCTCTCTTGCATCAATTTCGTGTCGGACTCTCGCAGACGCACTACTTCGGATTCTAAGGTCTTGATGTAGTTCTGCGTCCGCTGGCGATGGGTACTGCGTCAGGGATAAGTAAATGTTCGCTCCCACAAGCGTCGTAATATAGCAAGTGAACCTCATATGGAATATTGATAACCTAATCAACAGATGCTTAAACATACCGTTGCGCATGACGAACTTGTTCCCTTCTTTTACTTGGCGCAGCCGGCCCAGATCCTGCAGCGGCTGTCCCTTTCCCATAGATGTTAGCATAATCCAATGGCTGTCTAATCTCCGTTTTGACGTCTGTGGGGTACACCTTCCTAGGAACGGAATGCACAGTCTTGAAAGGGGAGCTAATTGCCGTTCTGCAGGCGAATGCAATCACAGCGAGAGGGACGGAAAGAGAATTAAGAGCGACATCGTTTCTGCGAAAATTGCATACCTGTGGGCCGACTTTGTGGTTGCAGAAAAGTCAGAGAATTTGTGCCCAAGGTCCGTCTAGCTCGCTTCCACAGCGAGTCATTGCCTTCCCTTCTAGTTCTTTCAGCTGGTGGAGAAACAGTAGTCTCCTCTGGCTCAGACATCGTCGCTGGTCTAAAAGTCCCGGCTGTTTGTACAGAATTTATTGTCGAGGAAAAGTGAGGTACCTTCTTCACACGAAATGGTTTTGTTTCTTAGAAAACGCTCGGATGGGCCAGTGTGGCAGGTATCGAACAAGGTGATTGGCTAGCTGTATGGTTGTGTATATAAAAGACACGATAGACAATGTTTATATTTCAAACAGATTGGTCTCATCTTGCCCATCTTGTATGAGGAGCTCCTCCTTGCTCTTGCTCATCCTGTGAATCGAGGTGCGAGGTACCTAATGCTGATTATGGAATCTTGTCTCACGGGTGATCGTGGACCCAGAGCAACACGGGAGGCTAGGGAGATTTGGGTGGCGGGTAGGTTCGGCAGACAGCACGAGTCATGTTGTTTGCCGAAAATAGTGCAGCCACAGACCCAACGCTTTACCCAACGCGGCAAGCGGGCCTGTCGAATGAGACATCGTTCCTCAGCCTTGAAATCCGTGATAGACGGTGAGCGGTATGCCCGACGCATGACGACTTCGTCTTCTTCTTTCTGGATTACTATTACTCTTACTCGTAAGATCGATCAGAGTCAAGCTTGTCTGTCTTGCAGCATGTCTTTCGCGCTTCGGTGGATCGGCGTCTCCGAGATGAACCATATCTTGAGGTATGCTCAATTAGGTCACTGCTCATTAATCATCTCAGCAATGTTCCCTCTCCATTCTTACAGAGCCGTTGTTCTAGAGCTGTACCAATGTGAGCGGTGTGCTTCGAATACCTATCGTCATGTCCTTTGATAGGACGAAAGTCCTGCTTCTGCGATACCTGAATCTCTGGATATTGTAAGCTAGCCGAGAGGACAGCATTGTTTACTGATATCAAAGCACGAACATCGGTCTGGACATCAATGGTCTCACATCGACGGAAGGAACCGTGAAGAATGCGCTATGAGTGTATGAGTATGCCAACTGAGATTTTTCGTGTGCCAAGGAGCCCTGACCATCCTGGTTTGAGCCGGGTGGGATCTATGTACCATGTCAAGACGCGTGCGTTCCGAGCAGGAATGATAAAGTCTTCACAAAAATAGCGAGACAATTCATTACGACGGGATAGTCGAGGATTTTCATTCTTTCAAGGCCTGTCTAATGTCTCGGTCGTGCGAGGGTTCCTTGCTAAATGCTTAGGAGATCAGAGAGATTGAGTCACTTCACGCCTCTGACTTGACGGCATGCGTCTCGTTGGTCGCCCACAAAGATAGAGCCTAACCGTGGGGGAGGCAGAGCAATCTGGCATATGATCATACGAAGTCAAGGTTGATGATTTATCGCTAAAGAGTGACACAGCAAGGAGCCCATCACACTCGATCACATCCACTTACAAGCTTTTGCATTGACACGATATACAGCTATGCCTATGGTAGATGGATCACAACCGAATGGAGAGCCAAAAAATGACTTGCCGGTAAATGTGCAGATTGAGACTCTTTACTTACGAAGATTTCATTGGATACCCATATAGATACAGAGATTTCTCTCACGAGTACCATCGAATCATCTGCGTCTCATCTTTGTATTTTCCTAACGTCAGCTTCTTTTGCTCTTTCATATCCAACATATAATGAATTGAATAGGTACCAAGAATCAATTATCGCACTATATGTTCATCATTCTTATGCGCGTGCTTACGACGCTAGACCACGCAAGTTATGGGAGTCAATCTATATCGGTCAAGCGAGAGCGCAAGCTTGCTCACTGTCGAGGGTCTAGAAAATTTCTGCTGAGCAACCCTTAGCCACAAATTCGGAAAAGCTCACGCACCTGATAACAGCAACGCAGGAGCACAATCAGTACTGGCCTTTCGTGGATCTCATCCGAGAATTCCATGGCAATAGCCTTGGGTCAGAAAACTTCCAAAAAGAGGAGGAAGTGCAATATCTTTTGTCTGCCAAAAAATCAGCTATTTTTAAGCAGATACGAAAATTAGCATTATGTATATACAGCACATCTCTCAATGATATAGTACCGCATAAACCAAAGAGTGACAAGTTGAATTACAACGACGCTATACCTTCGAACAGTATTGAAATCTACGAAGCCTACTCCTTCAACACGTATTCATGCAACCTTTTATGAATTGCGTCAATTTATTTACGATAAGAATGCAATCCTTCACGCCCGGCTGGTACATACTCTACCTTAATGTGTACTTGAGGTTAGACCCTCGCCAACTAAGGTAGTCGTTCAGCCTAATGTAGCTCAGACTGGTGAGAGAAGTGGTCCTGCCCAAGACAATATCGTAGATCCTGGTACCGGCTTGAGAGCCGAGAGAGCCTTGCTGGCCCCTGGCCTAGTGGCAAGCGCAGATACATTCACGACAATATGAACTAGTATTGAAGCATGATCCTAGTACTCGAGATGACTTGTTTCTGCAAAAAATTTCTTCTAGCCTTGTAGCATGTTAGAGCATGATTCGGATGTTGCAAGGATTGCCGAGCGTGCCTCGTGCTAACATCCAGCCTCGGCAACGCGTTCACGCTCCCTCGTTCACCAACAGCCTCTTGCGACAACCCATCTACAGAAGCAAGCTCCAGTCGCAGCACCACTTCATCATCTCCCAACATGGCCATTGACCACCCGGTGCCTTCTACAACGAAATCCACAACCTCACTCTCCGCCCGCCTCCACACCAGCATCCCCAGTACCTATCTCCACCTCCCTGCGCAATGGCTATCTACCTACTCCTCCTTTGTGAAAGCCAACGCATCCCAAGTCTCGCAAATCGAATCGGCCCTCCGCTCTCTGACCTACATAATACCTGGCCGCTTCCACGACACTCCACTCAGCTCTGAATCGCTACATACATTCCTTTCCCTCCTCACAGCTTATCATACACATCTACTGCCATCGCCGTCCCCACCGTCGCCTACTTCACGTTATCAAAGCTTTTGCCAGCTTAGCTCGCCAATGTATGCCCGGTGTGCTGCGTTGTTAAGAACGATCCAGTACACGCAGCTACTCTGTGAGATGTTTGCGAAGAGAAGTGGGGAGAAGGCGCGGTGGCGGGTTGTGGTGGTCCTGGAGGTGGTCAAGGCTGTTCTGAGGCTATGTATGGGGCGGCTGAGTGGAGGAAGGGTAGTCATTGGCACAGGCGTCGGGGATGACAGGCAAGAGCGGAGGGTAGATGATGACGCTGGAAGCACCCCTGATGTTGGGTGGGATGGCGTAGGAGAGGGGCCTGTAGACGTGGAGTGGAAGATGCCAAGAACGGGAATGCGGTTACCGCAACTACCTTCGCATTCAGGCGTGGCAGGGGAGAGCATTACAGATTATCTTGGGAAGAGGGTTATTAGCGCGGATGAGATCAAAAGCGCGAGGAGGTTGGTGAGGAAGATCTCGAGCGTTCAGGGCCAGCTAGCGGAGATAATGTGGATATTACGACCAGTCGTGTATGCAATTGCGCTGCAGAGGTGTCAAGGCAACAAACGAGATTGGAGACCATGGGCGTTGGGGCTGGCGATGGAAGTGGGTTCGCGGCAACTGGCGAAGAAAGATGTCAAAGAAACGGTTGTGGGTGGTGTCCGAGGGCTGAGTGGGGTGGAGAGAGATGAGTTGAAAAGAAGGGGGGGGGAAATGGCTTGGTGGGGGATGAGAGGTGCTTTCTACGAAAACATTACGAGAGGGTGGATTCAGGGTTTTGCTGGGAAGCTGAAGGGAAAGCCATTGCTGGACATGGTAGGGGTGATTGTGGAGGATTATGACTATTTGTGGGACGAGTATTACTTCCCAACGGCGACGTTGTAGGTCAGCAGGACGTCGAAGCATTGGGTGTTTAAGATCCATTCAGCGGTAGCGCGTTCGTGTATCATACCAGCACTTTTCGAGGTTCCATGTACAAATAGCATCTCTTTATATGGCTAGATAACAGAGCATAATGTGATCGGCACCACTGGAGTCATGTAGCGTTTATCACCTGCCCGATTTCGTCATCCGAAGGACCCGGAAAGCAATGGTTCTTTGCAATGGGGATCGTACCACTTAGTGCCAATAGCTGTCTCGAAGACTAGACGTGCTATTGATAAAACGTCGGAAGAACTGTCGTTGAAGTTACGGAAGTAGAGGTAGACGTACTCGATATCGGCAAGTCGTACAGTGTCCTCCTAGCTATTATCATGACCTCGTCGAAACCGAGCGTCTACGGGTCTCATCAACATTTGTCTTGAGACGGTATCGAAGTACGCACAAGACCACTGAGAAGCCATGACAATACTTGTGTTTGTCCTGAAAATATGTGGTGTGGTCCTTGTTTTTCTGAGATTGCCCATACGCCTATGTCATACTTGGATGCGCAATTCCCATAAGGACTTGGGGAAAAGTCGAGTGGACTTACAAAGAATGCTTTTGGTGCTTGAACAGAAGGCGTGGGCTCGTGAACAATGCACTTGGAGATGAAATGTGGTTAAAGAGGAAAGAGGAGTAGAAACAACGAGGGCAGGTGTTGGCAGTATACAAAGACGGTGGGAAAAATAGAAGAAAACTTGTGAGGAAAGGATCCATGTTCTGAGGGGATGAGTGAATGGGAAACCGCATTTTAGGTTTGCAATATCCTTGATTAGAACACTTCTTCAGTAACAGGCCTGCTAAACCAGGCTGCGAGTTCACTAGATTCCTCATCTCGCTCGTCGCCTGGTGCAGCCGTGAAGAAATCAGTCACTCGCATAGCTTGCTCCTCATCGTCATCGAGAGGCCAATCCACCTTAGTACCGCTGCCCTTAGCTTCGAGTAAATCTTTGGCTGTCCCCCAGCTAAATCGACATTCACTACCCCAACCAAATACAGGGTCCATGTGCCCTTTCAGCCAGGTTGTACATCGTGCATCTGATGGATAGCCGGAGCCCCAGCCAAGTGCGGCAGCTTCTGGCTCTTCCGTCGATGTTGATGAATAGGTCTGGTAGCAGACTTCAAGGGCAGCGTCTCGAGTGACTTTGGCACAAACTGAGGCAGCGGAAACGCAAGGATAGAGCGAATCGGCTTTCTTAGCGACGGTGATCATCGTGGTTGGAAAAATTCTTTCGAGCTTCTTTTGATACACTGCAGGACTTCCGATTGTGTCGATGTAAATCTCCTTTACGTTAACACCTTTCGCAAAGACGTCTTTGATCAGATCGATAGTAGCGTCCATAGCTTGTGCGTTCAAGTTGTACGTCCCAGCTGGTTTGAGCATTCCGGCAGAGATGTCACGAGCCGACATGACCCTCGTCGCCCATCCACAATCTCGATAAAGATCTGTATCATGTGTGCAGAGAGTTTGCATAAGACGAGAACGAACTGTAGGTGTTAGGACCTTGGAGTCGTCAAAATGATGAGTCTGAGCAAGAAGTGTCCGATGTTTTGTGAGTGGAAGATACAGAAGACCATAGACCATGGGTCCTTAAGTAGCATTTAGCCTCATGGCCTATTGAAGTCAGACCGGGGTGAACTACCGAGCACAGGACCTCTACCAGCTTCATCAACACCCAGAACGCATTCCGTTGAAGGGTTATTCGTGAGAATCTCTGGAACGGGGGAATGATGTGTGTATGATGCTCCTGCTAGGATTGCTTCCGTGTGAATGGAAGGAGCGATGAAAACATCCTCAGCTGGGGTCTCTTGAGCGATGTCTTGTGCATCTATGGGATCCATAACAGGTGGTTTGGAGAAGACGAAAAGAGTCTCGCAAAAACAAGACGTGTGATAATTTTGGGGCTAGATATACTGATCATAAATCTCGAGAAGCGGAGTATCCAATATAGAGCTAACACCAGTATTGTCAATGAGTAAACATCAACCAAGATTAACGTGTTCTAGATCAAGAGTGAAAGGCGGTGTTCAATCATCCAGAAACGTTCTGTCGCTTTCAAAAGTGATTTTGCTACCTCAAGACGCGTAAAGTGGCCTCGGACGCGCTTACCGCTTGCCCCTTTTGGGTTGTTTAGCTTGGCTATGCTAGCTTCCTACTTTGCTCACAATCGCGAACCTAACGCGCAACCACCGACAAATCCTGACACTGAAGTTTGCGCCGACGGTGACGCAAGTACTGACAAAAGAACTTTTTCCAATCTAAGCTGGCCTTCAGCGCCTTTGAGTATCATCCAACACACTAGTAAGCCATGGGTCCGAAGAGGATACCCAAAGAGAGGGGTCCTGGAGACTACACGGCCGTCGGGATTAAAGGACGGTAGGTGATAGAGGCGTCGCATCGCATGGTCGCCTCGACTGTGAATCCTTTGTGCTCAGCGATCGCTAAGCTATGAGATAGACGTACTGGTGCCCAGCTCGAAGATACCGGAGCTCGAGATGAGAATGGCTTGGAGCCGATCCCCTCTTTTTCCTCACCCGCAAAGGCTGCATCTATACCAAACGGTACAACACACGATGCCACATACTCAGCGGATGACAGCATGGACATTGACCAAAGTAAGGCACCGGCAGGGCAACATCCATTGTGTTGCTGTCACTGACACCATCTCCCCGACAGGTACCATTCCTGAGCCAACAGATGTAGTGAGAAGTGTTCGCAACGGCGGAATAAGCCTACCACCGCGCGCTACATCCCCTATCAAGACTCACCTGAACTCCTCGCCGCGACGAAGATCGGTGGCGCGCTCAGTAGGGCCAATGTCTTCACCATCTAGAAATCTCAATAACGGAACCCCCACCCGTGCAACTTCCCACCCACCAAATAATAGGCCAGTCAACAGGCAATTGGACTTCTCGATGGAGAAGCCCCACAAAAGCATAGAATATTCTCCTCAGAAAGCCACCTCCACAATGAAACCACCGAAGCTTGCAAGCACTGCGGGCAAAGGCAAGAATAAAAGAGCATTCGATCTAAGCATCGGAACCGATGATCCTGAGGAACTCGACAGCGATGCATTGAATGGAGCCGCAACAACCAATGGTATTGATTACGGTGATGACGACGAAATGTTACCCAATGGTGACGACCAACCGATATTTGATCAAAGCCTTGACCAGGGAGTACTGGATGAGGACCATACTGAGCAGCAAGTCCCGGCAGGTACGGAGGGAGATATTCGTAGGGTCGAGCCAAGTGGTCGAAAGGGAATGAAACCCGGCACAAGAAAGGGAGGAAAACGTGGACCACAGGCGTCCACTGTCGTCCCTGAAGACCCCCAATCGAGTACGCCACGTCGTGGAAGACCGCCAAAGAAGGGCCAAACATCCGTGTTTCACGATCCCGATGTGGGTAAAATGGCCGCTCCGCCCAAAACTACGGGAGTCAACCGGAAGCCACCACCAAAGGAGCGGAACGCCAATGCCAAGATAATGAAGAGGGATACTTCAAAGCAACCGTCTATACGTTCGGCTTCGGTTGGGCCTAGGTCAAGATTTCTCCAGCGCAGTGAGACACCTGCCAATGACGACGGCGCCCTTCTCACACGAAGTGGGAGGCATTCCTTCAAACCCTTGAAGAGTTGGCTTGGTGAGAAGCTTGTAATGGGCGACAGGACTATAGATGCTCTTCCAGCAATCAAAGAGGTTGTAAGGGTCGACGAGATAAACGAGGGACCACGACCACGAGCGCGGCGATCAGCTTACAGAAAACCCAAACGCCGAGCCAGGTCCCAACTTTCGGATCTGGAGGAAGAGGAGGACGATCATGACGAGAGAGATGATTGGGAAGTGAATGACGGCATAAAGGTTGCGCAAGTAATGGAGTGGGACCCAGAAACCAACAAGTACGACGAGGACAACACGAGAGAGGAGGGTAGGTCCTCCAAAAACCTTCGTACTTAGTTTCCTTTCACAAATCACTAACGATGTCAGATGTTGCATATTCCTTTGATGCCATCGAAATGCGCGACATCGCTAATGCCGAATTCAAATTTGCCAAAACTCTCACTCTCGATTTCTTTGGAGCAGGGATGGTGGAAGTCCCCCCAGGAGGCGCTAAACGTATCAAAAATTCGAGAAAGATGCAAATGGTTTTCTTCGTGTTCTACGGGCGTGTCATGGTCAACATCGGAACTCCACCAACAAGGTTCAGCATAGGGAAGGGCGGACAATGGCAGGTTCCTAGAGGTGAGCTTTTCTAACCCATACCCTTTCTGCCAGTACTTTTGTCGCCATTACAACGCCCCTATTGTCACGGGCATCAAGCCTCGCGAGGCTGCTTCTTCCTTTCAGTCGCCGTCGATCTACACTCGTTCTCTGTGATACCTAGTATAGTTACTGTCAAGGTGCTTCGACTTCTCTTTCGCACCAGCTATGGCAGCTCAAGTAATCAATACTAAGCCATCACTGTTATAGGAAACTTTTACTCGATTACCAACGAATCAGACACGAAGTCTGCACGAATATTTTTCGCACAGGGTTGTGACTTACAGGTTGGTTTCGCAGACGAAAGCACCATGGCTTGAATTTTTCGACATGATCTCTCGACTCAGCCATGGAATTCTTTGAGCACTCTGCGTTCAATGGGTCTACCCGATGAAGTCAGGCTCACAGAATGGTATCCTCGTGAGTTATTTCTATGGATTAGCTGGGAAAACCTTCTCACGCTGGGGCATTTCTGACGGCGTTATGTCTGATACGAACCTCCCAACACACGGACATGAAGCAGGATATTCTCGGAAAAGTATCATATAGCAGTACAATTCGCTTTTATATGGTACAATTTCGCTAGAAAGCCGTACTCAACTAATGAATATGCTAGCATTACAATTTTTAGTAATCGATTTTTATTACAGGAAAAAGACTGAAGATGTCAGAAATTCCCGTTTGCAAGGGAGGACACTTGTGCGCACCATATCATACATTAAATGAAACAACATCATTATTTTCGTACGGTATTTGATCCATCCATGGCATTTCTCAAATCTCCTCCATTTCACTCCCCAGCTCATCCTCATCGTCCAGCCCCAATTCCGCAAATTCCCCTACTTCCACCTTCTCCGCCCTCACAAACACACCTGTATTCTTAGCACATCGAAAATAGCGCTCACCATTGACACTGCCATCGTTCTTCCCCGTTGGCTCATCGAGGGCAACTCCAATCCAGGGTGCACCCTGAGGGCCTGGGAGAGAAGGAATGGGCCCTACGAAGGCGATAGCTCCACGGCGGGAGTCGTTGAGGCGGCATCGAGAGCCTTTCGTGATTTCTACAGAGAGTCTTAGTTGAAGCAAGCAAATCTCGGAAGGGAAGGGGACGCACTACTGTCCTCAATCTCCTTCCACATTGCTTTGACCTTTTGCTCGAGGATCTCTGGAGCGTTGGGGTCGAAGCGGCCGATCTTGTGGGACTTTTTGTAGGCTAGTACGGTGTCTGGAAGGGTTTCGTACTGCTCCTTGGGCATGGTCTGCTTCTCGACTGAGGAGAGTGGTGGAAGAGCATTGGAGCTGGGAGTGATTGATGTCACCTATAGTGAGATTGGTATCAGGGGTTGCCATAGTGTATGGTGTATATTCCGCGCTGGTGAAGAGTACATGCTTGTCGAGGTTTTTCCAAGGAACTTGCCTGTCCATTGACTTCAGAGGCTAGACGCAAGCGCACAGATTTGGACATCTCACGTGCACGTAGAAGCTCGCTTACTAGAAATGCTATGGAAACTGATGAGAATGCCTATTGACACGTCGACTTCTACTCTTGATTTCATTTTCAATAGGTTGATGACATGTCACGAGAAATTTGTGCACAATACAGTGTCATGGTTTCCTTGGGGCTTCACGATGGGATGATTACCCCAAAAGCTGGTTGGAAAGCAGGCCAATGCACCTTTACGCGGCCAAAAAGCCTCAAGCAGAGATTCACATGCAAATTCATACCTTTATCTCAGCGTACGGTACCAAAGACCACTTCCCAATCTCGACAGTCTCTTCATCATCGGCTTCAATGGGTATCTCTTGCTGCTGATCGGGCAAACACAAAATGAGCTTCTGTGACGAGGAGGGTATACCGGTAACAGGCTCTAGCTTGGTTTTGAGATGTGCAATGGTCCATGAAGGGGTAATTCGACGCTCTGAGGAAGAAGCGGTGGAGGTTATCAGCAGAGGGACGTCGCGTGCGGTTGTCAACGTTGAAGCCATGACAGTTGGAGGCTTGGCGAGGCGGGTTCTGATTTGGATGGGGAGTTCGCTTGGATGCTTTCGGGTATGCAACGCTGAGGCAGTCGAGGCAAAACCTACCCCGAGAGTATCTCAGCAAGGTTTCATGATCATATCCATGTTTAACGATGAAGGCGCGTTCGGGGATCTTCTTCCGGCGTGGAAGGATTGAAGGGATTGAAGCTAGAGCGCGCGGCAGTTAAGGCAGTTCGCTGACCGCTGCTTCTTTCTTCTCGAACCGTCAGATGATCAGAAGTCCTTCCACCATTCCATTCCACCGATCTTCTCCAAGCCTTGTCGCCTCGTCTTACTGTACCGTCTCACTGCCTTACATCTGCACAAACACCAAAATGGACGAAGGATTCCCAGTGATCTGGTCACTGCTTATAAGATGCTTGGATTCCCCTGCCTTCATGATTTATGACATTACTGTTTCACATCCCTTCTTCACTCGAAAGCCGCAGTTTTCGGCTTCCCACATAAAAATGTCTGAGTTGTTCAACCACACCAAAGGCGGCACGGATCAGCGCATTAAACATCATGCAAACAATACGGTAACAAGTTTGACAACCAAACCCAAACCCAAACCCAACTTGCTAACAATAGTCCATGCTTCACCGCCTGATGTCGGCCCAAGACTTGAATTTTTCAGCTTTCTACATTGGGTACGCATTTCGTACAGTAACTCCCCTTACGGCGTCGTTTGCATGCGGACCCAAAGTGGCAATCGGTCATTTTCTGTTGCACAGCCTCTTGTGGATGGGATGAGACGTGGAACAACACATGGCTTTCGAGGTACTCGCATTCCAAATGTATTCCGGTTGTCTTGCTGTTGCGTTGTCGTTGCTTCAGCTCAGATGTCGCTGCGTGTTCGTGTGCGAGTGGGCTGAAAGAAACTTGACGCGTCGTTGTCGATCCTTCCTCACCGCCAATCGGCAAAACATGAGCAGAAAAAACACCAAGTCTGCACCATCACTATAGCTCTACAAGGCTTCTTTGATATATGGAGCGAGGTCAAAATTTACCAGGATCATCCCTAGCACGCAGATCAATGGTTCGTCGTTTATTTTCCACCTTTTTGGTTCCCTTGTGATAGCCCGATTTTCTCACCGCAATTCGCTGCTTCGACGCACAGATCTACCAATCAAAAGCAAACTTCCAAGAAGATTACCATCACAACCTTTGCCCTACTTGCCTACTACTGCGGTCCGCGCCAAAGACCTTCTGCTTTTCAATCCAACATCTGTGTGAATCTTATTGAAACACTCCTAAGGCGTCACGCCCTACTATATCAGATTTGGTGGTGCAAAGTTGTGAACCCTTTCCTGTCCTGTCTTGCTTTTATCCTGCTGCGAACTCCACATATCCTGCAGCTACATCAGGCGAGCGGGGATATCATTTCCGTCGACGATCATGACTATGCTTAAGGTAGACTCCGCTGGCTACATACCTGCCCATCCCTGCCACTCGTCTAAGTGCATCACAAACAAAGAGCGATAATGCCATGACCGGGTCTCTGCACTCATCTCAGCTTGTTTTGGTCTCACATCGATGTTACGGAAATTCCTTTGTTGCAGCCCGCCAATGCTGAACAGATGGCGGTGCTGGTGGACTCAATTGGTTACAGTCTCATATCTAGTTTGCCTCCCTCAACCGAATATGGAAACCCCCTTTTGAGTCTTCAATTGCTGGATCTCCGTCTTTAAAAGCAAGGGCCCCTGATCTAAAGACACCTCTTCTATGTTGCAGTAGTACGTCACACATTGCTAAACAAGGAAGTTTTCTCAAGTGCTGATGTACTAGGCTCCAACTCTCCCCTACTCATCACTAGACATTGATTCTCAGGTCTCTATCATTCCCTGCGTTGATCTCCCGGTCTAGCTCGATACTTTCAAACAGAGCCGTCGCGTTCATGATCGATATTAGCTCGTCCCTGATTAACCCAGTCGCCAAACTGGATATCAAGGATCTGCTTGAGGGTAGCCCCTCGCCGTCGTCACGGACGACACACCCACCACAGGTCTCCAGATCTATCTCCGTTCCATCAACCTATCCTTACTTCTCCGAACTTCCATCACCCTCATCTACGTCCACGGCATCCTATTACTCAGCTCCTACAGCCCCCCCAAACTCCTATAACCACCACCGCCAACACTCTCGAGATATCCAGCCCCAACCAACGGCGCGTCTGTCCACAACCTCTCGAGCAGTCTTCGAACAGAACCTCAATCTCAATCCAGCAGCTGTAGCACCCGCCAAACGCCGCCTAGGCGCCGATGACCAGCCTAGCGGCTCTCCAGCCAGGGCCAAGAAGTCTCAAAAATGGAGTCCAACGGAAAACGCAGAGATCATTCGACTCCGCGGTGGTGGCATGAAATGGGATGACATCAGCAAGCGCATTCCTGGCCGTAGCCCCATCAGCTGCAGATTGCACTACCAGAACTATCTCGAGAAACGCAGCGAATGGAATGAAGAGCAGAGAGACAAGCTTGCAAGGGTTTATGATAGGTAAGTCCGCAGTGTCCTATTTCCTTGCGTCGTATTCCATCGAAAGCTAATAGTCGACAGACTAAAGCCTGACCTCTGGGCCCCCATCGCCAACGAACTCGGCATCCCCTGGCGCGCCTGCGAAGCTATGCATTGGACCCTCGGCGAGCAAGACATGGCTCGCCGTGCCAATGCCGAGCCCTTCAAAATCAGCGCCACGGCCGGTGCCAGCGGGGCACTCACTGACACTATGCCCGGGGAGCTAGGTCTCGGGCGCGTGGCGCAGAGGGACAGGATGTTGGAGAGCACCCGTGTGTTTGAGGGCAGGGATTTGACTGCCCTCGGTGGTGGTAGTGAGGAAGGCGGGTTTTGTAGCATGGGTGGAAATGGGAATGGCTTGCATGGGGTAAGGTATAGTTTAGGAGGGGATGGTTATGGGGTTAATATTCCGCCGATCAAGGACGAAGGAGGAAATTACTCCAGTGATGACGAGATGGACGACGATGAGGGCGATGATGAGGAGGAAGAAGGGCCAAGGGTCAGGAGGAGGGGTGCGGGCGGAGAGGTGCGTTTGCCTGGATTTGCAGAGTTGAATGGGGAGATTGAGGCGTTTGCGGAGAGGGGTGGGAGCGTCAGAGTGAAGATTGAGGGAGAGGAGAAGAGGAGGGGGAGTGGATGATGTGAGAGTGAATGAAAACATGAATGAGAGCATGAATGGGCCGGACGTGGCGAACGGCGATGATAATGAGGCGGTTTCATCTGAGCAAGCACACACACATACACACACATGAATGCGAGCGAGCATTGGCATGGGCATCAGCATTGGAGGTAATTTGCAACAAAAAGTATAGCAACAGCGGCATCATTCTCGGCATTTTCTCAGCGACGCGCAGCACACAATTCGACGGCAACAGCTGAGTATGGTTTTTGTATAATAGATACCCACTTTAGCCTTCTCCAATACACGATTTCGGCTTCTGTTTTACGTTCACAATGGTTGTGGAAGAGAGCCTGTCAAATTGCCTTCGCCTCCTGGTCAATAGGTATGTGTGCGC
This sequence comes from Lecanoromycetidae sp. Uapishka_2, assembly GCA_035521555.1. Taxonomy (NCBI): domain Eukaryota; kingdom Fungi; phylum Ascomycota; class Lecanoromycetes; species Lecanoromycetidae sp. Uapishka_2. The sequence goes on from JASZXT010000004.1 coordinate 73,952, forward strand.
GCCAGAATGCGTGGTGGCGAAACTTGATTTTCTGTATCGCCTCAATTGCCACAATGTTGCGCTAACGCTTTTCGGAAAGGTTCCCTGACCAAATGGACGAAATAGGTACCAATGTACTTTTTTAAGCGAGTGGTGCAAAGTGTCAGAGTCGTTCATGTGGACATCCGCGTACGGAGAAGTTCGCAGTCGCTCATGTGCTGTTTGGGGTATTTGGGGTATTTGTAATACTATTCCGAGATACTGCAGAAAGCAAGGTAGGAAATGCCCATGAAGGTGCATGCATGCAGTGGGATTGTCTCATGAACCGTCAATACTTAGACTTCACCTGTAGACAAGGCTGAGGTTTGGGATCACGGATATATCGAGAAAGGGATCGATGTAAGGGGATTTTCGGCGATCCTCGTGCAGAAAACTCGTGATTGTGTGGCTGACATCGCTTACACAACGTCGACGCAGGGGTGTGCAACCTCTCCACCTATTCGTGATGTACTCGGGGTACTTCGATGCTGTCATCGTACTTCCATACGCTGTTCATGTAAGGCCCCATGACAGAGGCAAGATGCATGCACGAGGCTGGGCCTGTGACTGCCGGCTGGTAGGAACAGATAGTCATGTAAGGGATCTTGCGTTGCGTGTGCAGCGGATCTCGATGCGACTCTGGGAAAAGCTTTCCCGATGCGATAGACGCAACTGCCATGCAGATGTAAGGCATTCCAAATACATATACAAGATCCTCACACGCCGTCTCCTCGACATGACTTTGTGTACAATCATGGAGCAAGGCTTGTATGACCGGTACAACAACAAAGGTATCGAAGACATGTGGAACATTGGGCATGTACCCTGTTGTAGGCTGCGACAAGTTATGGTTGTGGAGAATAGGCACAAATTCCAAATTTTTCATCAGTTCGTGATCATTCTTCGCATCCTCATTCTGTTCTCCGTACAGCAACGGCCCACCAGTTGTCTTTTTCGTATCCAGAGTCAATTACATGACCTCCAGCCTCAATAATGTCATGTTCTAATTCTCCTTGGCGGTACAAGTGGTAGTAGCGATCGAATGTCTTACTCTCCTTGGTGCTTGAGCCAACAGCTTTCTGCTTCATGACCCATGGCACCATAACTTCCTGATCATTGCCTTCATCCCAGCCTCTACGGCTATGTTTTTGTTCCAATGCCCAGACATATATCAATGCTTTCCCTCCATATTGATAATCAGTCCTGCCCTTTCCCGATGCGCATGTAGATGCACGGAGGGTATCGAGAATCGCAGCCACAGCTTGAATGCGTCGTGCAGGAGTTGATAGATGATGTATTACTGCAATGGAGATTGCGAAGTCAAAGGAATCACTAGGATGCGGCAGATTCAAATTGTCGGCAACGACTGCAGTATGAGGACGGTGTGAGCTGGCAATATTGGCCAAATTGGTCGAACGGTCAGAGGCAACGATGAACACGTTGGGATTGACAGCTAGATACTTGCCATTGCCGCAACCCACGTCGAGGCCAATTGAGCCATTTGGTAAGGCTTGGAGGAATCGCTCAACGATCGGCCATGGCTTGTACCGGGTAGAGGAGAAATGGGACGCTATCTGCTCATAGACTCGGTGCACATGTATCTCTTCATATGACTTACTGTCATCTTCACTGTCAGTCAAATTCATATGGTAGGCAAAAGTGACGATATCGTACGTTGGAGATGGAAATGACAGGCAGATGAAGAACGGGACGCGATTGGTCAATGAAGATCAACCTTGGCAGCGGCAGATCGACAGAGGCTCAAAAGTCAAAAGAGAATTTTAAGGTGCTTTAGACTCCTTAGAATAGACTCTCCGCCTCAATCCTCGCTTTTTATTCTACCTTTCCACGAAGACTTTCGAATCCTCAGACATCAATTTCTACAGCACTAATAAATATAGCCCGTAAGACAAGAAGGTGAAAGTAGTGAACCCATCATAGCTTCAGCATCAATTTTCGCTCTGTACAAAACTGCCTAAGTGTTGACCAAGTCCAAATGTCTCTGGTGCAGCAGATCTCACGTGATACCATGGGCTTTTCGCCCATTACTATAAAATTCATATTATTATATATAGCGGATAATCTTATGATTGGCTTGCTTGTCTAAGATTCGTTGAAAGTGCAAAGTCTAGCGTTCTATTGTCTTTGCGTGTCAATCTATTCAGATGTCTGAAACAATTACGACTCTAGCGGTAGAAAATTCACACACAATAGCCAAGGGTTGTTCAACAATGGGAAAACGTCGAAGACCAAGGGGTAGGAGGCTGGTTGACAATAGGATGCAACGGCTCAACACAGTGCCATTGTCGACAAGAATGGCTCCTTTATTTAAGGCTCCTCATGAGCGTGGCAATGATCCTTTCTTCCATCTCTCCTCCCCTCAACATCATCGTCCTTCAACCGCATCTCTTTCTTCAGCGCTGGCGCTTTCCTCTCAACAAACATTTGATACGGCTTTTCAATTCTCAGCGCAGGCGCTTAATCAATTACTCAATCATCCTGTCCAATTCGTACCCGCAACATCTTTGACTACCGACGACGAGGCAAAAATGGCACCAATCCTGCGAGCCAGAACCATCAACCGCACCGAGAGCACAGGGCAGCAGAATCATCGACTTTTGGTACGCGAATTACTATATATATAGCACACTTGATTAACGCATTGCGTACAGACTCACCGTATCTCATCCAAATGGCAAAGACAAGCACTCCGACCGACTCGATCTCGAGGCTTAGCAAACCGTGGTAACCTTTGTTACCAAAACAGTCTCTTCCAAGCCTTGCTCCACATTCCAAACTTTGTCAATTGGCTTGAAATTGACCACATCAATTGCACTATCAATGACTGTTTGGCTTGCCGATTGAAGGCATTCTCAGAATGCTACTGGGACGATCCATGCCGGCAGCAAGCCATTGCCGATTCTGTAAAAGCGCTGAGAGCGAGAATGCGAAGAGCGACAGGTAAGCTAGCATGTCCTTGTCGCGATTTCTGCTCATCGATTCCAGAATTTGTGAGCATCAATTGGCGCTGGCGCCTCCAACAGGATGTCTCAGAATTCTACATCAAGCTACTACCAGCCATACTCGAAGGCAATGCACCAGTCGCGCCGACCATTCGTGGTCTTTTCGAGTTCGACATGACCGCCAGCCTCACCTGTCCTCACTGCCAACACGGCACGTCGCAGACCTATCCGCAATATAACCTTGACGTTCACATCAACAACGGGGGTCTTCTCACCAACATTCTCCAGCACCGTACCTTCCCTGGGAGCCCGGTTTTCGGCAGACTTTGCTCAAATTGCAATCGATACGGCAACTCCGCCCAACCTTACCGTTTGGCAAATGGTCCAGAAGTCCTGGTTGTTAACCTCCTTCGCTTCACAAACGGGCTCGTCAAGAACATGGCGCACGTCTCATTTGACGAGGAGCACGACCTTACGGAATATACCACGCCAAGAACAAAGCTCAAGTATCGTCTAGCAGCTGTGATTCATCACCGAGGGACCCAGTATGCTGGTCATTACAAAGCGGTCGCGAAGTGCCCTGGCGGCACATGGCAGGACCTCAATGACAGCGTTGTGACAAATGTTCGAGCTTCGGCTGCGCGAAATCCGGGGGGGAATTGGACGCCTTACATCTTGCTTTGGACCAAGATGGAGGCTTATGGACGGGTGTAAACTGCGCATTGAGGGTTCCTTGTCCTTGTGAAGGCGTCGGAGTTTGGATACATCGTTCTATGTCATGTCCATAGTGTTTGTGTGGAAGCTCCACACCATTTTCGAACCGTGTGTATATAGCGTGTAATATTATTTAAATAGATTCTTAATTTCGGAGAAGCCTAGTCACTCGTCTGCACCGTTGTGAGCTATTTACGAGTCGACGCTCATGTCTGCACATCCCTTGGCTGTTGAATCTCACGCTCTTGAAACGAGAGCTGTGCTCTGGCGCTCTTGGTCGTCTATGATATGCCATTGAGTTACACCTGAACCCTCTCGCATAACCTGTTTACTTGACAAAATAATCCGGCGCCAAACCCTTTCGCAGAATCCTACCATGCCCTTGAGAATGACGAGGGTGATGAAATCGCCGGTAGGGCGATTTGTCTGATGGATGGCCCTGATGATGCAAGGTCGTGTACTCAAGTACAGGTTGTTCCTACTTTGAATATTAAAAAATCGTGAGCACAATTACCCAGCCACTATAGTTCCCTTGTGTGAGCATTTGCGCCAAGAGCCCAGCTCATCGATCCATTCTCTAAATTTCTTACCGCCCGTGAAGTGATTATGTCGCATCCTCCATAAATTGATAGTACCTATATGAACATGTATGTTGGTTATCTCCCGAACCCGTGATGTAATGAAACATCTACTGATCACTTCTCTCGATGAACATTGATATGCCGAGTCTGGGAGGTAGTGGACACCTGGTTTCAATGCTGCCGACCTTGCTAAGGATGTAATGATTTCAAGAGTAGGATCCATGGCACCTCCTTGAGCTTCTGCGGAAAGCTTTCGGATTGTCTATATGAGTGGGCCGCTGCGTCTTCTGCAAATTTCAGAGTTGCTAGGATCCCAATACCTTGATCAATTTCTTAGGTTTCATCGTCACCTATGTCTTCAGGAGCCTTGTCGCAGTGAAGAAGCCTCTCGAAGTAATGAAGATGATGGTCCATGCCTGAAAATATATTGGTATCCTGGCCGCTGTTACCATGAGAGTTATAGTAGCCCGTCAAAACTGTTACGTCTTCAGGCTTCGGGCCGTCAGGGTTCCTTGTAATGAAATACTCTGGTGACGTATGCATATACCCTATACTTGTTATTGGTAGCCTGGGGATGGGGTCATTGTTTGCGGTGACCCGATACGACTTCTCCGACTGCTCAGACAGGAAGCGTGCTGTCCTGAAATCTCCAACACGTGGACTACCATAGGAGAAAAGCTCTGTATGCGCCAGGAACCAATCTGAGCGCCGGCGGAAATCTCCTGCCGCGATAGTAGCTAATGCGCCTCCCAAAGAATGGCCAAGGATGATGAAGCGGTAGTCGGGATGGTCATCCACGGCCTTCTCAACGTTGGGAATGATCATGTCTCGGAGTGATACCCACTGCTCCAAAAAACCAGCATGAACACCGCAACCTTTGCAGAAGTCGCTTTCGCTTCGCCACACTTTAAGATTTTCGATCCAATTAATAAAAGACTGAGATCCGCGGAATGCAAGGATGATAAGGTGGTTGGTATCGTCTAGGGCTATATAACCTAGGAGACATGTTAGCGAGAGATATCAGGTGTCTTAAGAAGCAAATCAATACCATGATCATCAAATTTGGGGGTATCCTGGAATCCATGAAGTGTTGTAGCCCCGGCAGCTTCCATCTGCGGACAGCTACCTTCTGTAGAACCTGGGCATATCTCTGTACAAGCGAGAGGTGTGGCTGTTGAGTTGTAATTTGCAGGCAAGTATACGGCAGCCGCATACTCTGCCATCAGATGCATGTCCGCTAGCAGCTCAGGAGAGATACCTTTGACTTCTGTATTGGTGGAAGCATCATCGCAGGAGTTGAGATGGCGAAATTGGTGCCGGCAGTCGCCTGCATCGCGGTTCCTTGGTTCTGGGAGGCATAGAGCACTTACCACTAGCCCGGCCAGAAGGACAAAAAGATCAAGCAGGCGTAGAGCCATCTTGAAATGAGATGGAGACAAGACACGACCACGATGGGATCCGGACAAGGGCGAAGGGCAAGGTAGTAAGATTTTCGGAGAAAAAGAAGGAGATTCTGCGATCGATATCGCCCATTCGCGAAAAAGCGAGCGTGGAGCCTCGGGGTTATTGTGCTTGTAGATGCGAATGAGGAATACTAGGTAGTGATAGATCGACAAGATAGCTCACAGTATGGATCACACAGCCATCAAAGCCAAGTCAAGCCCCTCACATACCATATTACGGGAACGATGCTCGTAGAGAAGAGTGTGAGGAGCCAGGAAAATTAACCTTCCGAGATATACCGCCGTGGCTGCCCAGGAACTGTGATGGCTTCAACGTTGAAGGTGACATCTTGAAGAGGAGTGACCAAACCCCCATCTACCTATTCGGATGCTATATCCTTTCTTGTCGGCAACATCTCCCTTGATAGCTACATCTCCGCTTACTCATGCTTCGTCGCTTTCGTGGAAGGCCTGTTCCTCGCGTATAGGGAAAGGACAACCCCTCCTTGCCATCTCCTTGGCTTGTCATTGTCGTAATACATGTGCATGGCGGACTTTCTGGTTGGACTGTAATGCTATTCAAGTACCGAAAATATGGCCTTACACCCAGGCTTGTTGTCAAGACTTCTTTCTTAGCGTCTACCTCCACAAAAGCTTCCAACTGCCTTTCGTCAATTTCCGATAGATTCTTGTGCAGGTGATAGCAAGAGCGCAAGTCTAGGAGGTTTTGGATGGCGACCACTTAGCTCCCTGCATATATATACAATCAAGGCCCAGAGGTCAAAACAGAGGTACGCCTCGATCAAGCATGAACAGAGAGCGTGGTAACGATGATGTACATGAGACGATATTTTTATGTGACAGAATTTGGCATACAACGCTGGATGAGCGATATAGAAGGCGTAAAGGTCACTTCTGAATTCCCCTGAGCGGTAGCAGCTGCAGTGAGACTTATGCTTGCTGAAAGAGATGGATGTACTAGCGCTATGAGACCGTGTTGCAAAGCACCTTTATATGTAGGCTCTAGAGAGAGCTTTGCTGTATAATTCATCAAGATAGTCATTGATAGCCTTTGACTGTTATGTTCAAAAAGATCGAAAGCATCGTCGACGTCAAAGTCCCAAAATGGATCATCAAAAGGACCGCCCCTTTCTCCGCTTTCCGCCCCCAAATGTCTGCCCACACGACAAGGACAACCTCACTACCCAGAACTCGCTCTTTCCTCACCAAGTTCTTATCGACCCTCCCCAGTTCCCATTCACATCTGCAATTGAATACTACATCGACTGAGCCTGCAAATCTCACCATATCCCAAAAGCCCACCTTTCTTGCCCTGCACGCCCTCTTTCCCTCACTCCTCCTTCCAGCTCTCGATCTCCTTGATCGCCGCCTGATAACACGTTTTACTCTCAGCGACAAGAGCATATACAATGAGACAGAGGATGCAGGAGAATTAGATGCCGGCCGAGTCCGCTCTGGCACGGAGGATGAAAGTCAGAGGCAGAGGGTAGTCTATTACGTCAAGTCAAATTCCCAGATCTCCAGAAGCTCCAGGTATGGCAAGCATGGGGAAGCGCCGGAAGTGAATTATGAAGTCAGGACGCAGGCATGGAACTGTAGCTGTGCTGCATTTGCATTTGCGGCGTTCAACACGTCGGCGGCTTTGGCGCCAGTCTACAGAAAGTATGAAAGCTATGAAGGCTATGAGAATTTGGCAGAGGATGCAGATGATGCAGAGATGCTTGATGCGCCAGAAAAGGATGAAAACTTTGATAATGGCGTTCGCGGGCAATGGCGATGGGGAGGTCTCACACTGCTGGAGGAGGCGCCGCTTTGCAAGCATCTGCTCGCTTGTGTTTTGAGCGAGCGGTGGAGTGTTGCAGGTACTATGATTGAGGAGACGAAAGCAGAAAAAGAGGAGATGGCTGGGTGGGCTGCAGGCTGGGGTGGTTGAAGGAGTAGAGTATTGTCGATTCATCCTAATGTGGCTCTGAAGCTACGTAAATTGCTGCGAGCCCCTGCGCAAATGCCGACATCTTGCTTCGTTCTGTGCTCACACTATCTGTTGAATGACCTCATTGCTGTTGGACTCGCCCGTGCATTAGCACGAGCATCGTACTTCGAATGTGAAGCCGGTGTTCATGTTGTCAGTGTGAACGCTGCTGCTGGCCTGGCCCAGGAAGTACTTCTTGCTGGAAAAGACTGGGTGATAGATATTGCGACTTCGGTGATGTGTCTATGGGAGGTGACAGAGATCTGACACGAAGTATCATTTCTATGAAGTTCATACAAGGACAATTTGGAATGGATGCAGAGGATGTCAAAGAGAACGTCACGTATCGTTACTGTGGAACAGGTATCAGAGCTGCGATTGGATTGTAACTCTTGCTATGGTAAAGACAGTGGAGGGCAAAAAGCCAGTCCTATGGCACACAGGACTAATAAGTAAAGCTTTGTCACTTTTTCTTCTCTTCCTCCTCATGACGCTTGGCGGCGCGACGCTGCTGGATGGTGGGAGACGCATTCTCCTCAGCACGGGCACGGCTGCTACTTGGCTCGTCGAGGTTGTGAGGGCCACCAGAAGGGACAGAGCCGGTATGAGAGCGGTTGCGAGCATTGGTGATGTCGGCGAGCTTGCTTGTATCGCTGTACTCACCCGCGATCTGAACCTGGCGAGGGGTGTAATTCATATCATCATCCTCCTCAACATGCATGCTACCCACACCGTGGCTGATGTTCTCTTCTTCGTCCTCAGAGACATAACCTACACGCAATCCCGCAATCAGCATTGCCATTCACAGCCGCGCCAGGAAAGGTGTACCATGATAGACACGTAAGTCACGTAGGAAATGTTTGGAATGCGTGTCTCGACATCCGATAAGTCATACATAAGGGTATACCACTTCAAAAAAGACTTACCAGGTGCAAGGCGACCAGTCATAGGAACGTGGTCTCCAGGGCCGAAGAGCTCCAGGTCGGACTTTTGTTGAACCGCAGGGCTGGGTAAGGGAATAGACTCGACAAGAGGCTCGTCAGGAATGTCGATGCCTTGGGCTCTAAGGTCAGCAACCCTATCTTCAGCGCCGGCTCTGCAGTCATCGTCCAAGAGCGAGTTCATCATGACCCATTTATGAGCACGCTCCATCATGGCAACGGGCATCGAATACTAAGAGAAGTGTCAGCATGCTCTCGGAATGTGGCTTTGGGTCATGGCAACATAGTCAAAAGGAAATGAGTGGTGGATTCTTACATTAGTCAAGATCGGAAAGTGTTCCTTCAACTTGCGAATTGTGACTCTATGGTCTGTTCCATCATAGGCATCGAGGTAGGCGAGACAGCGCGACATCTCGTGATCCCAGCAGACTGGAAAGCCAATGGAAGAGGGGTGGTGCCTAGGGTAAGGGGTGTGCTTGTCATCATCGTCGGTCGATCCGGCCATTGCACGAACACGGGAGCTTGTAGAGTTCATTGAGTAGGGTCCGTGAGAAGCAGTTGAAGACTGGGCGGCTGAATATGCAGTGGAGGATCCGTGAGAAGCGATCGAAGACTGGGCGACTGAATATGCAGTGGAGGATCCGTGAGAAGCAGTTGAAGACTGGGCAACTGGAGATGCAGTGGAGCTTGGTGAGGTGATTCCACGGCTAGCTCGTGAACGTCTAACCTCCAGATGTCTTGCTTGCGCTACGTTTCCAGCCTCAATCGATTCCTCAAGTAAATCGTCAGGATCTAGATTGGCAGTGTTAGCTCTGGTTAAGATGCTTGATCAATCGGTCTGTGCCTCGAAAGAGCAGACTCTAGTCACACAGTTCGGCACTAAGGTCATGGTGCTGTGTTAAAACGCGTGACATACCTGGCAAAAGGCTCACTGCTGATGTGGAGTGCACAGAGGAGATTGAGGGAAGCAATGTGGAACCTGAAGAGTTGCGAAGGTCGTCCTCAACAGAGCCGACTGGTGTTGTAGAAGACTCCCTGAGGTGGCGCGTCAGTCAGAATCACGGTAACCTCACTGGATACTCTCGAAGCAGAGTGTTGTCAACTGGTTACTCAAGATTTTTGGAGCAACGTAGCTCATGCAGTGGCAAGAGGAGTGTTAAAGGTACAATGAACCTTTTGCTTCAACCTCTTTGGGTTCATGGGTTGAGGAGTGAGTGCACGTAAGGAAGTATACCCAGGTTCGTTGAGTTCCAAGATGAAAAGGGTGATAGGACTCACATGTTTGCACTAGCTCTCCCGTCTTTAGCGAATTATTGCTTGAAGCCCCTAAAGGGCTTCGTTTTAAATGGGTTGTGTCAGTCTTTGATGGTGTACAAAAATCTGGAAGTATAGTTGATGATGATGAAAAAGTTTAGGAAGAAGAGAACGCGTGAAGATAATCTTATGCCTTATGCCGAGGCGCTAATAGTTGCTGAGGGCGATATACGGCGTATATCCTCGCAAGCCTAGCCGGAGAGAACCAAGAGACACTATAAGTCAACCCTACTTCAGCAAGAGCCTATGCATGGCAGGAGAGAATGGATGACTCCATATAGCAAGTTGGTCGCTAGCTTGGAGGTACAGGGTGACGACGAGATACATGATTATGACAAGGCTGAGAGCACACCTTGCCTCGCACTGTAGGTTAACATGGTCGCTTTGCCGTCATCACTACCTCCTCTTGGAGGGACTTAGGATGTTCTGTATGGGAGTTTGCTCGCTGATCGAACAATGAGTGGGAGATACTGACAGCTTGATGCTGTTCGACAGTAGTCAACAGCATGGCATGCTAGTGTGCAATCAGAACGAATCTCCACAACTTTTTATCATCATCAAGAACAATATGGCATAGGAAATCAAAGTCGTAGAGGTAGGCAACAGATGCAAGGTAAGTGGAGCCAAGTCATATCGAATGCATGATGTAAACGTAGAATTTTTCTGCAAGTCTCCTTTCCTACTAGTTTGCAATTAGACATTGCAAGAATACATATGTTGTACAGAGTACAAACAATGAGGGCGGTACAGAAACCATACCCACCGATATTGATGATAGGGCTCTCATGCATCGCTGAACCCTTGGAGAATCATGTACTATTGCCGCCAGAGAGGTTATTGAGCACGCCATAGATCGAGGAATTTGGTGGTAATGCCTAATTTCTCAGCCCAATCCTCTGAAGAAGACCAGAGCTCGTACTTGGAGCTTTCTCGTCCCCGAACACCTTCAGTAGACTTTTCCAAACCTGCCCTGGCTCTTGACTTGCGTCTATTGGTTTCCAGATGCCCGTTTTTTGGTAGTACGCAACCACTGGCGAGGTTTGGTCATGATAGGTAGACAGTCGCTTCTTCAAAGTCTCGGCGTTATCATCCGATCTCTGAATCAAGGGCTCACCAGTCACATCGTCCTTCATGGTTTCTTTCGGAGGGTTGAAAATTTTGTGATATGACCGCCCGGACGCTGGATGAATCAGACGACCCGTGATCCTCGACACCAGGAGACCATCGTCAATCTGTAGCTCGACCGCGTGCTTAAGCACTTGATTTTTCGCCTCAAGCATGCCGTCAAGTCGCTCAGCCTGAGCTACTGTTCGTGGAAAGCCGTCCAAGATGAAGCTATAACGAATACTCAGCAGACGCACCACAAATATGTATGTCTTCTTACCCTTGTTGACAATCTTGATTGTTTTCTAACTCATTCTTGATCATGTTGATCATAATCTCGTCGCTGACAAGCCCGCCCTGGTCCATGATTTTCTTGGCTTCCCGTCCAAGCTGCGTCTTCTTCGCAACCTGCGATCGAAGCATATCCCCTGTCGCCTGTAGACGTCTATAAGCGCATGCATAGTCTAAGATAGATAATACATACCAGATGGCACGCGCAAAATTTTTCCTGTATCTTGGGTGCTTGGGTTCCTTTGCCTGCTCGCGAGTAAGCCCGAGGACGGCAAGCAATCTTTGGCAGATGCGACCCTACCTGCGCCAGGTGGCCCCATCAGGATCATCCGTATGGAAGACTGGCCCACTCTTGATTGTTTAGATCCGTCGCCTCCGCCCATCTTGCTCTCCAATTGGTGCACGCGAGACTCCAGTTGGCGAATTGTGTCGCGGAGAGTCTCGACGACATCGTCTGTAATTGGAGCCATTGCCAAAATTTTGGTCAACGGTAGAGCCTGACCAAGGCTAGGAAGAAATATGCGAGGCCAATTGGTGAGTGATTGGAAAATTTGGAGCTTGGAGGTGGAGCTGTTGCAGAAGAGTGGAGAAGCTCATACTGCGTGATTGTGCGATACGGCCGCCGTAGCCGCTCCTTTCCAACAATTTTATCAAAGCAGAGTGTTTACGGATACCTGAGCTTGAATAGCCTCCTTCTAGAATCTTCGATTGCCTCAAGGAATCATGTCGATGTTCGGAGAAAAGATGATACTGCTGTCTGCATTTGCTTGGACTGTTTTCTTCCATTCTCACTATCTCAAAAGGACCTCGTATCGAATGTTTCTGTATCTCTCGAAAGATTTTCTGACTAAGTCGTGGTTTTGGATACATATTTCTTGGTCTATTAAATTCTTAGTTGTGTCAACAATGTGCTAAAATGACTCATTATTTCTCTGAGGTAGTGCACCTTGGAAAATTCTTCGTGTCGAGCCTGATTGCTCCCACATTTCGTAATGGAGGAGTCCATTGTGTCTACCTTATACGCCACCTAAATGAACTACCCTTTTAGAGATGCGTCTCGCTACTCTACACCTATGTTTTAAGACAGAATGCTCGGTCAAGGAGAAGTTCACAGATGCCCGACGAGCTGCCAACGCCCGTTGGGCGATCAGTGCCTATGAATACAATTGAGCCCATCTATCTGGGCTTCAATTAATGGAAAGCGCATCGTCTGGTGATGAAGTGTTTCCTGGACGCGGACTGCTTCAAGGTCTCTGCAAACAACCCTCTGTGACATTCCATATTGACATGCGAGCAAAAGCCACGACCCTGAATGAGCTCATTGCGCAAACTTGCTAGTGAAATATCTCGAGCATTCACAGTTTCATTTCTGAGGACCCCACGATAAAAGAGACATTATGTTCATTGTATTAGTGGAGGAGCGGTTTGTCTAGGTTCAGGATTGTGCAAGGCATTTTTCACTATGCGAATGGCCCAACTTCCATCGACTTCTACCGTAATTCGGTACACGCGGAAGTCTTCGCAATCGAAACTTCCTTCCATTTATAAGATGGTGCGGAAGATGTCAGCAATCTGGCATGCAGGTATAGACCATGACAGACGGTGAGGCTGAGATCTACAACGTTGAAGAACGCGAAATGATGGAACTAAATTCAAATCTGATTGAACTCAACGGATGTCATGGAGAAAGGTAGTGGAAAGCCCTATTAGCTCGTGAGCAATACCACCGAACGCTCTCCTCCAAATCTCGGGCGGTGGCCACCTTTCCCAACGAACTCGCCAGGGCTCCACAGCCGGTGTCGAGCTTGTGCTGGATGAGCAACTGGTGTGATGCGAGAAAAGACGCGCCGCTGCAGAGTAAAAGGTGATCTGAGACAAGCTTGGAGCCTACCAGGCGAGATCACAAGCCAACAAAGCAAAAGGGAGAACCTAAACCTCAGCTCCTTATGGCCACTGCATGTGCACTAACATCTGCATCAGACTCGGCTGCTTCATCAAAAGCGCCGACTTTGCAGCGAGAAGGTGCGACTTATGAGGACACATCAATGTCCAAGGGTCGTCATACACCATCCTAATGCAATGATTTTGATTTATGCGCTGAAGTGCTTCGGTAGGCATGGCTGTAGACCTTCCAAGAACGCGTATCTCAAAGATCAAGTATGTAACTCGATGGAGGTAGCATGGATGTCTTGAAGGCATGAATCGCAATCCCCCAAACCCATGAGTCACTGAAAGGGATGGGCTAATTCTATATCTCTGCTAGACTGCTGGACACCAGCGGCCATTATCGTTGGCTAGCGACGATATGGTATGGGCTCGACGAAGCGGGTGTCAGCCGCACAAACGCCAATGTAAAGAGCCAATCGATCCTACCGCGACGTAGTAATACATACTAATCTGTTCATTCACGTCATGTTTCCGCCTTTGAGTGGACACCATCAACCGCATTGACAGCAAAAATTATTAGATAGACGTGCCGTCCGTAGTAATTACTTGAACAGTAGACATCTAGACTTAGCATTCTATCGGAGAAGGTTGACGTACAGGTGATGTCTCGGGTTAGTACCACCCTCTGAAAATGGTCATAGATTATATCCAAACGACACTTTGAAGACAATGCATGTACTAGAACAAGCATATCATCCACAAGCCTTCCCACGTGCATCTTCGAGAGTCTGTACAAGGAAGGAAAGGGGAAGAATTTCCCTCTCGGCGAATATTAGGGTAACTAGGCTGTCAGGACGCGTGGCAGTCTTGGGTGTCAATTCAGCCGAAGGACATACCAGCCAGCCGCGAATCAGCATGAACGGTCAAAGAACGAAAAAGTTTCCTGTGCACGTGAGCTGTAACGCTCTTGAGGTCTTGCACCTGCCTGAAAATTGACAGCCGTTCCCTGACATTCAGCTCAAAACCCTGGCGCAGAAGCGAGCAAACCATTCATAGAGCACGAGGTGAGATGTGGGAAGTTTCGGCTCCCTCCGCCGGTTCCACCTTTGACCTTTGGCTGACCATGAATCCTTTAAGCCCGTGAGCGACGTCCCAACCGAATCATTTTGTGGATTTTACTTTTTCTTGTCCCAGTCTCCACATTAATGTTCTTTCGTGCAAAAAGTCTAGAAACGTTACGTCAAAAGCAACCCCACCAGTCCCCACCATTGCTATTTGCTATCATTGATGAAATTTTCACATGAAGCTCGGTACTTGCTTCAGTTGTTAAGCGTGTATACAAATGCTCAATCAAGAGTAAGATTTGATTTCTGGCTTCCCATTGGAAGCCGAATAGTTCAAAATTGACAAAGACTCGTCTGTTTGGTACACATTCGCCAGGAGCACTGCATTTTGGTTTTATCTGACGACTTCATTTGATGGTCTGAAGGAAGCAGGCGTCATTATGCGTTCTATATGATGTACTGTCGGTCATGTCATCGCATAGCGGGCTTCCTCGGTTCCTGGAATTGGCTCATTGAAAGTTTGAAAGGGTGAGTGAAGAAAATAATCGCGCAATTTTCCAAAAGATGGCGCTGAACTTGCGAAGGCACTAGCCACTCGCTGCAGCACGAAAAGTCCATCCCAATCATGGCTCTGGGCCTCTGAGCTGGCGGTCAAGACACGTCGCTTGGGGGGACACACTTACCGTACACATCCAGGGCCATGGCTCACTCGTGGCCAGTGAAGCTCGAAGCTCAATTTTGGCTTGAAAGAGGTGTCACTCTGCCAATAATCTCCCACCTGTGCGTTGAGAGCGTTGACTGCTTTTAGGGCGGCTGGCCATGGTCGGAATTAGGGCACCTTTCATTAATTGCTTTCAATCCATTGACGCTCCATACCCCTGCATCCGCTGCCCGCATCCGGTTGTGCCTGAAGCGACAAACACGTTGGACCAATCAAACAGAGATTGATGTATTATCTAATCAGCTATTGTCCCTGCTAGAGCCACGCGTGTGTCAATTTCATTGGCTCTTATTTTGGAACAATTTTATTTAGTAACATTTCTCCTGAAATTACTTATTGAACAAAGACACCCCCCCTGACGGGACCCTGCCCTTGGCACCACTCTCTTTTCCCATCGCGCGCATTCCAGGATTTTCAATCCTCTTTCACGACCAAAGAAAAAAAACACACTCCTTCAGTACGAGGCGACGACAACCACAACGCACTGCTAGCAGTTGCATTTTCACTCCTTTAACATACAGTCTTTATCGTGGTTGTTGATCCAAGTACTCTACTTACAATCATCCCAAAACCATCGCCAATCTTAGTCGCATATTCATCTAACGCGCCCGCAACACAAGCCAGACATCAAACGCCAAAATGCAGTATAGAATGATCGCCGTGGCCATGCCACTCTTTGTCGCATCCTCTTTCGCACAATACGGTCAGGCTACCGTCAAGAATTCATGTGGTGATCCGGCCTACTTCTGGGCTTGCGGCGATACTGAGGGACCGAAGGTCACCATCGCACCTGGCTCCTCCCATTCCGAGACATATTCTTCCAAGTCAGACGGAGGAGGTTTGTCGTACAAAGTTACAACAAATTATCCTGGGACTTCGAGCGGACCTAACAGCATCTATGACCTCCCCCAGCCAAACATTACCCAATTCGAAGTCACCGTCGGTTCACCAGGCCCTCCTGCCAAGAAGGCTTGGTTCGATGCCTCCAACATCAATGGCTACCCTTTCCTCAGCGGCGGTATCAGTATAACTGCCTCCGACGGCTCAGTCAACGTTGCGTGCCCAAAGGATGTGCTATACTGCCAGGCTGCCTACAACGCGCCCCACGACGACCACGCTACCGGCAACGTTGATGAGTCCGTTAACCTGACTATGGAACTCTGCTCCGACGCACCTGGTGTCATGGCTGCTGGAGAAAATTCAAGCTCAAGCTCAGACTCGTCAGAAGAATCATCAGACGAAGTATCCAGCGCCGCTCCTGTGGCATCTACTACCGCTGTTGCCCCTGCTGCCACCCAAGCGGCTCCACAAGTCCAGCAAAAGCAGGAAGTTAAACAGCAAGACCAACAAGCATCACCACCCCAGACAAATGAGAAAGTTGCGGAGCACGCTGCGGTTGATGCTGCGCCGTCGCCAACCACTACCCCAGCGCCATCCACTCCTGACGAGGACCCTGTCATCGTCTGGGTTACCCATACCGCTGCGCCTGAGATCGTTACCGTGCACCTGGGCCCAGACGGCCAATCATGGGACAGCAAAGCGAAGAGGGATCAGCACGTGCACCAGCACGTTCACAACAAGATCAACAAGAAGAGGCACGGCGGCCTATAAGCTCGCCATAGCCAGACTTTTCTTGGGTTTGGATAATCGCATAATCGCTAATGCGTTGCGTGGTGGCGCCTCGGGAAGAGCCAGGGGCTCTCTCTGCATGTCTCCTTCTATCTTGAAGGGGGTGGGATAGCGAGGATCTATTCGAGGGATCTACTTACGACTTTGATGTGGATGGACAACTACCTCCTCAGCTGCGTGCCATCTATTACCCATCTTTCGAGCTTCGACGCTTTTTTCACTTCAAATTTACATATGCATTTGGCCAGTGCATGAGGAGATACCACACTTACATTATTTGTAAACACCTTTCTTTCTTTTGTTTGTACGAGGGGAAGGAGCAATATTGAAAACCAAACATTAAAAACCACAACTTGTGCCTTCCATACTGTCATCTACTGCGTTCCATTGCACCGTGAACAATAAACCATGCTTTGTGTAAGTCGAGGTAAGACCTGACATTGAATTAAACTCATCAGACACCGCAATCCTATCTTCTCCATGTGAGGCGCAGAATCCAACAATTTTCAGCCTGACAGCACAGCTTCCCAAGCGCACCCTCCCGGCGTGCATGTCAGCATCCCTGGGATCCTACCAGCTATGAAACAAACACCCTTGCATGCACCCCCTTCGCCACACCATACCCCACACTTAATCCCTTGTTTCCACTTCGTCATTTGTTAAGCAGTCTGGCTCTATATCTCTTATAGACCGCTCATCCCATTCGGCAGCATCATGGTCGGCTTTCTCCCATTCTGCAAGCTCGCGCTTCAGGCTGGGATCTAAGAGGGAGTTCAGTTTGAGGGGCCAAGTGTAGACTGACCTGTTCCAGAGTAGGTTCATGTCGAGGGGTAAAGATCTGTTGGGTGCTTGGTGAGTGAGAGCGTTCATGTTTGGGTGGAGGAAGAAAGGGTTCGGTGAGACGTTTGGCATTTTCAGACTGTCAGATGGAATGTTGAAAGTGTTCTCGCTTTGTGCAGGATGAAGTGATGATGTCGGTCGTGTTGAGTGTTTGTTTTCTCATATGGCGGAAGTCTACATTCCAGGTGAGAGCAGTCGACAAGGTGACGAGGAATAACAGAAATGACTTCTATGATCTAGAGCAAGCATACCAAATCTATCTATACATATTACTTTTAAGCACACAGGCTCGACCATGCGGAGGCAAAAGAGAGGTAGAAGACAGAGTCGTTCCCTCTAAAAATGTACTCTTACACCCATTCAACCGGCTCTTTGAGTACCTTCAGCAACCTCTCTTCTCTGCTTCCCTTTTCAGCATCATGCATGTACATCCACCTCGCCGTAAGAGGCAGACTCATAAGGATACTCTCCACCCTTGCACCGGGCGTATTCAACCCAAACGATGTCCCCCGATCATGTACGAGGTTGAACTCAACATACCGTCCTCTTCTCAGCTGCTGCCATTCTTTTTCCCGCTCAGTGTACGGCATGTCTTTCCTCCTTTGAATCAGTGGTAGATAACTAGGGATGAAAGCGGTTAGACAATCTGTAACGAAGCTGAAAAGCTGCTCCTGGTCTTTCTCCCCCTCATCCAGATCATCGAAGAATATACCACCTATACCGCGTGACTCGCCACGATGAGGAATGTAGAAGTATTTGTCGCACCATTTCTTAAAGCGCGGGTAGTAACCTCGGTCGTGCTTGTCGCAGGCTTCTTTGATACTGCGATGGAAATGTATGGCGTCCTCGTCAAATAGATAGGAAGGTGTAAGGTCCGTGCCACCACCGAACCACCATGCGTTGCAGTTTCCTTGCGCGTCCATAGTCTCGAAGTAGCGGTAGTTGAAATGCACTGTTGGCGCATTTGGGTTTTGGGGGTGGAGGACACAGCTCAAGCCTGCTGCGAAGAACTCGAGGCTATCGACGTCGGGATCTAGCGCTTTGTGGTTCACTCGCATTTTCTCGATGGCGGGTCTGGGTAGAGTGCCGTAAACGATGCTCGTATTGACGCCAGCTTTCTCAAAGACACTACCACCCTGTAGTACACAGGAGATACCACCGCCACCATTTGGCCTTGTCCATGTATCTATACGAAACTTCTGGGAGGGATCGAGCTTTTCTAAATCCGAGACTATCTCCTGTTGCTGCGACTTGATCAAAGCTTCCATACGTAAACGCATGGGCGAAGTAGGTGTTATACCTGACTCGCGCTTTGTGAGGGTATCTCGTTCGGCGATTGAAGCGGCTTCGAGCTGGAGGGGCGAGGTGAACTGGCATGCATGTAGGTGAGCTTTAGAAGTTGCAATTGGAATCTGGCAGGCTAACCATAGAATATATGATGGAGCCACAGAGGACTACACCGAGAGAGATGCGAAGATAGGGATATGCGACTCCCCCACCCTTTGCATCCTTGGGATCTGGGGGAGGCCTGACCGTTGCAATTGGGGACGAGGATGGAGTTGGTGGAGGAGAACCTGGGACTCTTGTTCCCACGAGAGGTTGAGACTTGGAGGAATCCGCATACGGTCGCGGCTTTGCCGAGCCAGTGGTCGCATACAGGCGTTTGACCAGGTATTGCGGTCTCAATTGTTTCTGGCAATGTAATGTATTCTGCAGTGCTGAACTGCCTGCAAAGCGCAGGCAGGGTCTCACAGATGCCATTGCAGTGCACTTATCGCATGTCTAGCAAGAGGATGAGCGAGGAGTCGAGCAGCCAGAAATTAGGGTGAGTCCAGATCTTGCCAATGTTGTGGCTTTGTGACTCAAACAGTTGTTACTGCCATCTCATCTCAATAGATTCAGTGACAGAGAGACTCTTCTGAAGATCACGCTTTGCCTAAATAAGCTAGAATACCAGGAGCTTAGAACTAGTACCCCGCTGGCACCAGAATCATGACTGTGAAAGGGCATAGATGGGAACAAAGGCTATAGCACTGTCCTACTCTCAATAGAACGCCTGACAAGTAGCACATAAACGTGATCTTTGCATGTGATTCATCAGTTGTGTAAAGAGAGCTTGATCAAGAGTGTCACAGAGCGGCCTAGTCTTGGCCACACTTACTCATTCTGCGGCAGCCTACAACTTCGTCTCCCCACCACCAACCTCTTCACCTACCAACTACAGCTTCAAACATTTTCAACGTACCATACACATACAAAGAGTAACATCTACCTACATTCTATCACTACCGTCAACATGCGCTCCAAGTTTAAGGACGAGCACCCTTTCGAGAAGCGCAAGGCAGAAGCTGAGCGAATCCGTCAGAAGTATGCAGACCGCATCCCAGTAAGTCACCCACTATACCCAGCCAACCTGCCCTTATAGCAGTATACTGATGCTGCGTTCTTCTTAAAGGTGATCTGTGAGAAGGTTGAGAAATCCGACATCGCAACCATCGACAAGAAGAAGTACCTGGTCCCCGCAGACCTCACGGTCGGCCAGTTTGTCTATGTCATCCGCAAGCGCATCAAGCTTTCGCCAGAGAAAGCTATCTTCATCTTCGTCGACGAGGTATTGCCACCTACTGCCGCGCTGATGAGCAGTATCTACGAGGAGCACAAGGTGCGTCATAATTTACACCGCTTGCCAAGCCTGTTCGATTAGGGAAAGCTGACGAGATATCAGGATGAGGACGGCTTCCTATATATCACTTACTCCGGCGAAAACACCTTTGGCGCCTAGGTTAATCCGTGCAGAGATGATGCGCTTTGCTACGCTTGCCAAGATGGATGAGCCTCGGGCGTTAGGAATGGACGTTTATAGTCGGATTTTGTTGGATGCGATACCTGCCTGCTTGAGTCAACACCTACCGAGGAGGGAATGAAAAGAAAGAGAGAAATGGGCTTTGGGCTTTGGGCTTTACATAGCTCTTCTCCATGATCACCCGGCACAATCGGGCGACAATTAAGGCATGGAGGCATGATTTTTGAAAGTGGCATGAATGTGCGTAAGGCCTAGACAAACGGCTTATGATAATTGTACTTCCACAGCCTTAAGACTTGCTTGCACTAGAACAACCGTTTGCCCACATGGATGAGTGCAGTACCCAATGGAAGTACGGATCTGAAAGCTCAATACTGTTGTGCTAGACGTATGACACAATGTGCTAGCTTGGAAATCTGTTGCAGAGGCTTGTGCATTTCTATCCTGTAGATGACTAGTACTGTTTCTCCAAACCGATACTCCATCAATAGAAGAGCTTAACCCCCACCGATTTTCGAGATCAAAAGCCAAGCCCCACCACCAGCCGTTCCCACTTTCCAGTCCTCCCAATCCAGATAACCTGCCCACTAAACAATAGACATATTAGCTATCTAAACCTCAGACCCACCGTTAAATTCCAAAATGGCAGCATCATTACCCCGCTACAAATACTTGATCTCCAGGTACCATCCAACGTCTATCTCTTCCTACAAGCTCATCACTGATCGTACACGAAAACAACAGAACCCTCGACCCCGTATTTGCAATCTTCATCGGCATCTCCGCCGCCGGCGTCCGAATACGCCGCGAAGAAAACGAGAAGCGAGTTGGGATGACCACTACGTCTGTCGTTTCTAGCACGCCATCAAAGCCTACGGGTAATACTGGAGAGATTGGCTTTGGCGAGATAGCGAAGGTGGGATTTGATAGGGTCAGGAGAAGGGTGATGGGTGAATAGGGAAGGGGGAGCAATTAGTGGGTTATTGGCCATTCAGCGAGAGTAAGGGAAGCATTTGTGCAAGGCTCAGAGCAGAAGGGTTGCGTAGGAGGATATGTAAGGCAGAGGTCGAGGCGTTGTTCGTCGACAAGCCACGCGAATTGCTCTGGGCAAACTCCCAATGAACAAGGTAGAAAGTTAAGCTTGGATATTGGGCTGGACCACACGGGCGAGTGTGGATTTTACTATGGATAAATCCCAGTATCTTGTACGGGAGACCGAAGTCTTGAGCCGCGACTGGGGAGGGATTGTAGGAACTTTTAATAAGACGATGGACCTTTTCGGGTTTGACATCGAATTCTAATTCAGATGAGACTGAAATATATGTTTTTATTCAAAATGACATGATGCATGAAGTATCCTGGATGCAAATACAAAATCTAAATGGGTATCTCAGAAGTCCTTATGCCTGAACACCACATGTGAACATGTCCAATCAAATGGGCCCAACTCCACGCTGTGCGATATGACCCCATATGACTACCCCGTGTCTCATGGTATCGTAGTTTCAATTACCAAAATGTCAGCGGGTGTGACGTTAACCTACCGCACAAGCCCACCGACACCCTCTGTAGCCTTTCTCTGTCGGCCCAGCCAGCTTTTCGGTGCCTCGGCTCGTCGTTGTAAGACGACGCTGTCCATCTGTAACCTCCCAGAAAAGTCATAGAAGGCTGATGCTATCAATTTATTCTCCCGTTCCAGGTTTTGCGTGTACGATCGTTCTTCAGCCGATTGCGTAATCTAGGGGAGTGCGGTTAGTGTTGTCGAGCCAAACAGCATCGTAATATGATAGAAGGCCCAGAACAGACTTAGACCCGCCAAAGGGGCAAGCCGACAGTAAGTTGGCACAAGCATCCACAAAGATGAAGAACTTGAGACTTGATTGAACACTCCTTGTGACTGACCTTGTTTCTGGATTCTTCGGCCATTGTGCTATTATTCTTGGTGATGTCGCTGGGGCTCTGCTGGTTTAGACGAGCCTGGAGATTTTTGATCACGTTTGCTTGCTCTTCGATTTGCTGTCATCATTTCTGTCAGCATTCGTACGCTTAAATAAACGCTTCATGACGGATGCCCGTTTAGATACCGTTCCAGGAACTGGCAATGGGTTTTCATCAATGGCTAATTCTGGGCAAGGAACAAATGATGAACGGAGGTCTCTGTCTACCTGTTGTTTTTTCGCGACCCGTTCCCTGCCTTCTTCGATTTTTGTAGCTATGGCATCAATATTGGAATGGAAAAGATCGTTTCTGTCTTTCGTAGTCTCGGCTGATTTCTCTGCTGTCGCTTGTCGAATGAAATCTATTATTTCCTGCGTACTTTCGCTTTGGGCGTTAGTTTTTGTCTGGAGCTCAGCGTTTGCCACAACAGCTTCGTGCGATTCCTGCCAAGCTTGATTGCGCTCTTCGTTTTGCCTGTCATAGTGTTGTTGAAGGAGCGTGTATCTTGACCGCAGGGCGTCATGCTCGCTCTGCAATTGCATTAGTGCTACCGAATGTTGCCTCTTTACCTCGTCAACCATCTGGAGCTTAGGCTTGTCGCAGAGTTCACCTTCGAGGAGGTCAATACTGAGGTCTGTCATCATACAGTGTCTCTCAAAGGAAGACATACGGTCATTGTTGGCTGCGTTCACGTCTCTCTGAGCGGCTGAAAGCTTCTGCTCAAGCTCGGCACGTTTCTTCCGCTCGACTTGAAGTTGCTCCCGTACTCTCTTGAACGCCTCAGTGCTTTCGAGATTGTGAGCAACATCAAAAGTAATGCGTGAGGGTGATACAGACCCTTCAATAGGATGTCCTCCTCTGACTTCTGCAAGAGAAGACTGCAGACTTGAGACTTCCTGGCGCGTTTCCAGAAATTGCTCGTATTGGCTGGTGGAACGTTCTTGAGCGTCGCCAAGCTGACGTTGCAAGCTAGTGAACTTGGTATGTTGCTCGGTGGCGTCGCTTGTCATTTGTCGAAGCTGCTTTTCGAGATCAAGAATACGATTTTTCCTATCGCTCATTAGTACTCGCGTCCAGAACAACACCGTGCAGGCAACTTGCATCTCTTCCTCCTGCTTCGAGGTCTCGGCAAGCTCGGACTCTAGACCACCATCCACAAGCGTTGGCGATGAATGATTTTCTGAATTCCCAGCATCTTCTAATTCTGTAATTCTCTCTTGCCCTTGAGCTAATACCTCACGCAAGGCCTTCGAGTCCCGCTGGAGCCGATCAATTTCAGCGAGATAGGCCTGTTTGGTTTCTCGTAGCTCAGTGTTGTCTCGCTCGCTGCGAGACAGAGTCTGGCCTATCTCATGGTTTTGTTGCTGAAGCTTAGCATTCTCTTTTCGAATGTCTTCAAAATGTTGCAAGTTTGGTCGAGCTTCGTCGAGTTGTTGACGCAAAGAGTCCCGCTCCTTTTCGATGCTCTGACTTGCTTGTAGTTTTCGCTTGTAATTGTCGGCTTGGTTGGCTTTCCTAGTCTGCTCCTCCAACTTCACTTTCTGTTCGTCGAAGTTGTCTTGGAGATTTTGTAGCTTGTCGTCCACCTCTCTGAGCTTGCGGTATTTCCTCTCTAGCTCAGCTTCATTCAACTGGTGTTCTGCGATTTGTGCTTCGTGCCGACTGATTGTCTCCTCTTGGTGGGAAATTTTAATATCCAAGTCTCTTACGGATATCTGCTTAGTTTCGTTGTGTTTCGAGTTCAGCCTCCTCAATTCTCCTTCCTGTTCAATCGAAAGCTTGGAAAGATCGTCGTATTTCTCTTGCAGACGTAGATACTCATTACCGATCTCTGCCTTCTCTGCCTTCAGGTCTTGCGCTTCCATTTCCCGGTGTTCTAGTTGAGACCTGACTTTTGCAAGATGCTCTTCGAGGGCCAGTTCTCGATCTATTTTTCGTGACGGAGAAGATATATTACTGTTATTAGGATTGTCATGATCGCTACTGTCCTCATCATCGGAGTGATACTGGGCAGTATCTATCTCTTGTATTAAAGAAGCCATTACCTTTTGTGTTGGGGCAGGAAGAGTCGATAATTTGGCGATAACATGGACTTGCGGAGGGTCAACGATGACCACGAGGAGGACCAATTTTAGGAACTTTACTGCCCTATTAGCCACCGTCGTTGATCTGTACAAATCTTCATAGCGTGCCTTGATTGTAGAGGAGCTTGAGCCACCCGCAGCCAGTTTCTTGAGCTCTTGCTCCGTAGAGCTCTGGTATCCTGCGCCATGTTCATCGAGATATGATACGACTTTAGCATATATGAACTGTAGGTTTTGTTGTCTCGAGTAATCCGACTGTTTCTTGCTTGGAAGATCCCCATTGAAGCTGTCGGGATTGATTTCACAAAGCATCTCCCATAAAGCTTGCCCATCGTTCATTTCGCTCAACGATTCCACGCGACTCGATAGCGAGAAAGAGTTGACCTGTAAGCGATTAATCTTCTATTCTGTATACTCGTAGCAAAACACGCGACTTACCCAGACGACCAGCGCCGCTTCGGTCTCGGGGGGGACGATCCCATTTGTTGCCATAGCGTCTCCTGTCAGGCCTTGCACTTGGATCTGTGTGGAGCGGAATGTGGGGAATGCTATGCAGCATATTGGCGAAGCACTGGAAGCATATCATGAATTAAACAAGAGCCGGCTTTGAGGACGCGATGTTCAACAAAGCGCCCTTGTCCTCGAAGGCATCGGAACATTGTATTCCGCTAGCGCCATATCGAGTCGACAATGCCTCTTTCATCACACTTGCCAGACTGATTGTTCTCTACACAGCCCATTCAATCTAATCAGAACACATGGCTTTCACGAATGTGGACGATGACTGGTAACGGTGCTACTTATGGGTTACTCTAGCTAAGTGGACGTATATAGCTTCACTCCTATCCTTGTCATTGACTGCTCAATTACCCAGATACATCCAGACCAAGTGTCAAGGTGTCATACTTTAGGCGCGTTTCTGCATAAACATTTC
Organism: Lecanoromycetidae sp. Uapishka_2; assembly: GCA_035521555.1. Lineage (NCBI taxonomy): Eukaryota > Fungi > Ascomycota > Lecanoromycetes > Lecanoromycetidae sp. Uapishka_2. The sequence continues at coordinate 99,213 of JASZXT010000004.1, forward strand.
CATAACACCGTTCACAGATATTGTTTTCATGTTAAGCTTTGCAGGAAGTCTTGGTAGCAATAGAGAGGTCCTAGTCCTCATTCCTTTCCCGTTCAATCGTACCCATTTGGGCTACAGATCATTATCTTGTGTGGTCACAGTCCGGTCCTCCTCGATTGTGGGCCTAGATTTCTGAGACAAAGCATGTATGGTATCGATGGCTTCGGTAGAAGCTTTAACAATGAAACCTCTGCAAGTCTACGTAAGCATAAGACAGTACGGGTCGGGACGATGCGACAAACTTGATGAGGCTGAACTCGTGTAAAACGTCTCCGCCCGCTGAGGTGATAGCGTTCTTATAATCTTCAATGTCGGACTGCGGTGCATCGCTAGGGTAGGTGATTAGGAATTGTTTCTGTGGCGTAACTGCGCAGACAGCTACAGAGCAAACGCCGAGTAGAGTACAGATCCTTAGAAATCGCATGTCTTATGTGCGTGAGGTACGAGTCTTAATACCTAAGTACATGAAAAGAACTCGATGAATGATGTAGCCTGAACGCGATCATGTGCCAAGGCTGGGATGACCTGGCACTCGGCCCAATCCGGCAGTCAGTCAGCCCTAAGGCTTGATACCATTTTGGGGGCCTGCTTAAGGGGCTAAAGCAGACGGTCTAGGAACATCCAAGAGCCTCCAACTTGTAGATGGTAGTTTTGAGTGAAATCTTGTACGCGAAAGCGTACTGTCAAAGTGAGCTGATAAGGTAGTTTCAGGCAGGTTGGCCGACTGCTGGATGAATTCTTTTAGATGACTAAGCAATCTTCTTGGCGCTCTTGACCAGCCTTTCAAACAACTGACTTCTCTTTCACTCCTATATTCATCAATTTCATGTCACCACCTTCCCCTCGTTCCCAACCTTTGCAACGATACACGAAAGTCTCCTTTCATCAACATCCCAGTCTTCGTTCATCCAAACACGAGGTCGCATATACTTCAAAAGGTGGGTGGGCCAGGGCTCGAGTACCGCCGCTGAGGAAGGTTTTGGAGAGGGAAGTTGTTGGTGGTTGAGTGAAGTTGAGGAGGTACACTGGAGGCAGCGCAGCTTGCGCTTGTCAGGCATTCTTGCTTGGTATCGAACAATAGCTAGCATTGATTTCAATAACATCAGTGACCGTGACGTTCAAGAGCATTATTGAGGTCGTGGTGTTCCTATTGTCGCAAGGAAAAGCATCCATCAATCGCACATCGTGCAAAAGGTCCTTCAAAAAAGCAGACCCAATCCACCAGCAAGACATTCGTTTCCTTCTCTGTGTCTGCTCCTAACCGTACAAGCTGCTACACTACTGTGCCGACACCAGCGCACATCATGTCTGTTGGAGTTCTTAGCAATGAAATTGCTGAGGATTATAAAAACTCCCTCGAAGATCTGACTGCCAACTCAAGATGGGAGATCAGCAATCTAACAGTCATCGCCAAAGAGAACACAGAACATGCTATGGCCATATCTCGAGTACTGGAGAATCACATTAAAAATGTAAGTAGGAACCAACGAGCGGTCTCTTGTGAAGCGATGAGTGCTGCTTGTCAGTGCATGTTTATCGCGTGCCCGAGATCAAAGAGCAGCGTACTGATTGTCCTTTCAGACCCTCCCAGACCGGAAGTTGCCAGCATTGTATGTGTTAGACTCCGTGGTGAAAAACGTCGGTACACCCTACACTTTGTTCCTTGGTCGCAACCTTTACGGCATTTTCATGAGCGCATATACCGTGGTCGGCAACCCAGTGCGCCGCAAGTTGGATGAGATGCTGAAGACCTGGAAAGAGCCTGTACCTGGGTCTTTGGATCCAAGGCCTGTATTTTCTGCTGATACCACCAGACCTATCGATAATGCATTGATCAAGGCTCGAACTGCCGCCATTCAGCAGCAACAACAACAACACCTTCGGGCCCAACAGGAAACGATGCGTAGCCGTACGATCGCTCCGCCAAACCCACAATGGCGAGGCACTCCTACTCCTCCTCAAGCAAATGGGCAACACTACCCTCCTCCTCCCCAACCAGGCTTCGTACAGCAGAATGGTCAGAACGCGCAATTCCAGGTACGATACATTTATAGCATTCATAAAGACTACTAATAAATGAGAATAGGCACGGCCGCCGTATCCTCCACAGCTCCAATATCCTCCTCAACAGCTAAACCCACAACAGTACCAGCAGTCTTACCAACAACCAACATCATACCCTCAAAATGCTTTACCTCCTCAAAATCTCGACCCATTACATAGAGACATAGCGGGCTTAATCGTAAGGTTTCGAACCGAACTTGCTGCGAATCCATACGATGAGTCTCTCCGGAGCCGATTGCAAGCCTTGGTAGCTCTCCAAGATATTCTGAGCAAACAACAGCTACCACCGCACGAATTACAAGATGTAAGGAATCAGGTCGCGCGACTATCTGCGGAATCTATTCGTACACCAGCTCCACATCAATATGTCCCTCCTCCACAGTCTGTGCACCCACAACCCCAAACCATAAATCAAGTACCCCCTCAAATATCGACGCCGCAGTCCTCGGACTTGCAAGCTTTGCTATCGTCCAGGAATTTGGCAGATATAATTGCAAACGCCCAAAGGGCTCCTTCAACCACTCCTATCTCTCAAGCGCCGATGTCACACCCACAGCAAATCCCAGCGGCTCACATTACAGAGACTCCTGCCCCTGGCCACGACTTACTGGCAAAGCTGAGAGCCAATGGTATGCTGCCCGGCGGTTCCAAAACCCCACTGAATGGCTCACTCGCGCCTGTACACTCTCCTTCGACCCCAAATGCTCAGTCAGTAATAAATCCCGGCTCAATTCATCCTGCGTTGATAAATGACGTCGAGCTCACATCGGCATCGTTAAAGAGGTAAATAACCATTGCCTACCAACTCTACTCACTGCTTACTCACATGGCCAGGCCGAGGCCGCATCTTGTCTCAACTCTGTACGAAGCCCGCCCGAACCAGTGCTCGACGTGTGGTAAACGCTTTCTTGCTACATTAGAAGGGAAGGAAAAGAAGGCACGACATTTAGACTGGCATTTCCGAACAAATCAGCGTCTTGCGGATGCTTCTAAACGTGGTCAAAGTCGTAGTTGGTATGTCGACGAACTGGTAAGTATCGTTCTCAAATCCTACAAGCCAAATGCAGATTTTGATACTGTGACAGGAATGGATCAAGTCGCGTGATGACCCAGAGGAGCTTCTCGTCTCAGACGCTTCGTCTTTGGCAACAAAAGCTGCTTTGGCAGCCTCTCTAGCCGCTGCAGATCCCAAGAACAAACACATTCCTGTTCCATCAGATCCAGCTCTGGCTAACCAGCCATGTCCTATTTGCCGAGATAAGTTTGTACCTGCGTGGAACGACGAGGCACAAGACTTTGTGTGGATGAATGCCGTGAAGATTGGAGATAGAATTTATCATGCTAGCTGTCATGCTGACTTCAAGAAAGACGGCGGAACTACGCCACTGAGAACGAGCACCCCGGACAGTGTACTGGGCAAGCGAAAAGCCGTGGTTAGTACCTAGAAGGAAAAGGCAATGAAGGAGTCACAGCTGATATGTGGTGTAGGATGTTGATCTCAACCGTACGAATGCAAAAAGTCCCAGAACATGATGTTGACTATGATCATTGCGTGCACACCACTGTCAGAGGTCCCTTTCCTTCCCCGTGCCTCCTAATTATCCTTGCAAGCCTTCTAGCGACATTGCATGTGTGTCGATCGTTTTGGGAATCAGTTGTTCGCACTCTACATTTCATTAAGATTGAATGCGGGTCTTCACAGAAGTCTTTCAATTATTAGATCACAGAATCAAATCTTTCTCACTATTATTCCTGTGCTATTTTCAACCTTCTCTTCCTGTGGTCAACATCTTCGACAAATTTACCCTGTCTCGACTATTTAGCCTAAAATCGCGGGTTTATGTGCAACGTAATTACATACTGAGTTTCTGGACTGGGTGTGACGTATCGGCATGAGGTACCCCACACTCATTCCCCACAAAGTCACGATAGATGTGCAAGATACTTTCAAGTCACTATACACCACTGACCATTGACACGCATTCTACTGAAGGCTGGTTGATCTTTATACAGAAATTTGTTAAGCTATAAGATTGACATGTCGTCGGCACGTACTATCCGTTGGGGCATCCTGGGTATGTGTATTTCTCCATTTGCGCCATGTTCCTCGCAGCATGGCACACTTGCTCATTGACCACATCCGCTCGCTCCAAGAGCCTACTAACACAATTCTTAGCGACTGGAGGCATCGCGGAAAGTACGCCATTTCCCAACATCCTCACAACTAGCGATAACTAAATCATCCACCCTTCTATAGAGTTTGCAAAGGATCTCATGATTGACCCCTCGACACGCGATGTCTCGGATGTGAAGCATACAGTCGCCGCCGCGGCTTCATCATCATCTTCCTCCCGCGCAAAGCAATTCCTTGAAACCTGCAAATGCCCTTCCAGCGCAGCCGCCTATGGCTCTTACGAAGAACTCGTAAAAGATAGAAACGTGGACATCGTCTACGTTGCGACACCACACTCCCATCATTACCAAAACACAATGCTCTGCCTTCTAAATGGCAAGCATGTGCTTTGCGAGAAATCATTTACAGTCAATGCAGCACAAGCAAAGAAATTGATTGAGACGGCTAAAGAGAAAAGCTTGTTCTTGATGGAGGCGGTGTGGACAAGATTCTTCCCGCTGAGTGTCCAGATAAGGAAGATGATTGAGGATGGGGAGTTGGGTGCTATCCACAGAGTTATTGCCGATTTGAGCTTTGGGCAAGATGTCGAAAACACCTGGGGTGCCGATGGCGCGAAGCATAGAATGGTCAATATGGATTTGGCGGGCGGCGCGTTGCTAGATCTAGGTATTTATCCTCTGACATGGTGCTTCCAAACCATCTACCACACCGTTCCAGCCGCACAGCGCAAGGCCCCTACGATTATCTCCTCGATCGAAAAATACGCTACTGGCGCCGACGAAAAAACATCTATGCTCTTGACATTTCCCTCGGCTCCAGGAGGCAAGCACACTGCCCATGGCATCGCCCTGACGAATTTCCGCGTCGCTACTGACCCCGATGGCCACTACAGCTCTGGCCCTGCCATTCGGATCCAAGGTACAAAGGGCGAGATACAAGTCAGCGGTCCAGCATTCAGACCAGAGCACTATCGATTCATACCCGCAGAAAGCGATACCAATCCCCAGCGTGTGAAGCCCGGAAAGAATGAGAAGATCAGAGAAGTTGATTGCCCGATACCTGGACAGGGCATGTTTTGGGAGGCGGACGAGTGCGCGCGATGTCTCAGAGATGGGAAGTTGGAGAGCGAGGGCATGGGATGGGATGAAAGTGTGGTGATTATGGAGACAATGGATGCTGTTCGAAAGCAAGCGGGTTTGAGATATCCCGAGAAGATTGAGAGCACGGCATATCCGATTGATTTATGAGGACCTCGCTCCGGACGGCGTATGCCGTAGAGCTTAAATAGAATGTTTTGCATATTGCATGCTAGCGCTGCGAGGTCCGCGCCATTTTCATATTCTTGGCTACGATAGCTGGACGTTTTCTCCCGCAGAAGCCCAGATCACCTCCTTTTATCACCCTCTTTCGCCTTCCCCTTCTTCTCTGGCGTCTTCTCCTCTTCTGGAGGTTCTCTGGCCCCTCCATCCACCCCGTTCACGCCATCCGTCCCGTTCGTCTTTTTGCTATCCTTGTCCTTGTCCTTGCCCTCGCCCTCGCCCTCTTTCTTCGCATCCTTATCCTCCTGCTGCTGCCGATTCTCAATCTTGTTCTCAATCAGGTCATGGAACGCCGTAATTGCTCTTATCAAACTACTTAGATAGATTGCCATCAATTGGTCATTCGTTTTGACACTCATTGCCCTCGCTAACTCAGTGTTGTCCGCGCGCTCGGGCCCATTACCCTCTTTTCCACCAATTGTCTCCGAAGGTGTAGCAGTAGGGTTCGACAAGTTGGGAAGAAGGTTGAAGACGTCTTGGAGATTACCGAGGATAGCATGGTTGACGGGAAGTTCTTTGTCGATTACTTTTTGGAGGTATTGTCCGATGTCGCGAAGGCGGAGGTGCAGACCTTGTAGTGACTGTAGTTGGGAGGTTATGCGGGTGGAGAGCGTGCCAACGGCGACGTCTCGAATGTCGCGGAGGAGAGCTTCGACGCCTATTTCTTCGGCTTCTTCGGCTTCGATTATAGAAGGGATGTGCATAAAAGTTTTGGTTGTTGTGGTGCCATCCTGCAAATTTGTAGACCATCAACAGCTATTCTTACATGAAAGGAGAGAGCGATAGGGATTAAGCATACGTCTTTGATTTCTTCAACAGCAAAGTACGCATCTGTAGGCACACCGACTTCTTTGGGTTGGACATCTATGATGACAAGGAGAGGGTTGGGTGTATATCGTTTAAACAGCTCGTTGATCTCGAGGTCTGAAGCTCGTAGCTTGGGGCCAGAGTGGTACCAGCCTATCAGCTTTTCTCGAGCGTTGACTTTCTTGAACATGTCGTTCATGCCCTCGACGTAGTTGTGGTCCAAAAACCATACTGACGGATCTTTTTCATCTTCTTCGAAGGGTACTGAAAGTCGCAGCCAGGATTAGCAAAGATTTGACAAGCAACAGGCTTGTTACAGAGCACATACCAGCAAAGCTATTTGAAACTCTCACGTTCTTGCCATCGTTCTGCCCTAATAAAACGCCGACAACTCGCTTTCGAAGGCCTTTTCCCGAGCGGCCAAAGTGATCTGCTGCGGAAAGAAGGACGAGAGGGGCAACAGAGACGTTTCGGGATACCAATGACAGAGTCTCAGCTGTGGTAGCAGGCATAACGGGATTGGGTCGAGGCTATGAGAGTATCTATCTTTCTCAAAGAAAGCATTACCTTAAGCTCTCTAAATCGCGAGGATCAGTACAGTCGTACGCTAGTACGCTCCGGGACACGCTAGCCTTAAGTCTCTCAACTCCAAGACAATATGATTTACGCTCTTTACTTTCAATGTCATGAAATGTAATTCACTGGGCGACTGTTAGGACGCACAAATTTAGCGTTGGGCATGGAGAAGGACATATAACTGATGTAACCAACGACGAGGTGTGGTAGCATGGCGATAAACGTTGCGTTCATTCAGGCTTGAACTCCTAATCAAAGCTACAATGCGTCGCATGTCACAGGCAAGCTGCGACACATCATGCTCGGTTCGATTCATCTCTACTCTATCATGATACAGATGATATCTTGGTTGGCAGATCTAAAATAAGGAACGGGCAAGATTGCTGAAGGCGACAGAATGTTCAGGCCTCCGGCAATGGTACTACGATTCTCTGCAATTCACTCACATTTTTTCAGGTCTGTCTTGTTCGCTCCCTTTATCGTCGCCTAGGTGGCCGCTTTGAATTGTACCACCCCTGCTTGAAAATTACTTTGCTGTGGCCGAGGAATGGTGAGAGTATATTCCCTTCTTCGGGACAACAAGCCACAGACGTGACAACCTCACTGTGCTTTTGCCCTGTCATCGTTAGATTTTTCTAGTCCAAAGCCATCCCCGAGAACGCGTTTGGACTATCCACAAGGCACCTTTGTTCCAATAACAATGGTTTGACTGTTATTCTCTTAGTCCTCCGATACAATAGCCCGTCTTCTAGGTCTCATCAATACACAATGCGCGCTGTTCGTGGATAATGCTTTGGGGGCACAAAGAATCCATAGGTACATTATCAATTGGCCTGTGCTTGCCTATATATTCGACAATCTCCGCTTTCTATCACTCCATTCCACTCCACTCCACTTCCAACACACCCATTCGCTGATAACCTGAGTATCCTTTACTACTCAAGGTAAGGAATCACTATCGCAAATCTCGACGCCCAAAAGAGATCAGCATGTCTTACCGGTATAGTTCGAGCGAATACACTTACTATGAGAACAACGACGGCACTTTCAGCTCGCACAGCAGCTATGCCTGTAATAGCTCCCAATTTGCTACTCCGAATCATGCATTACGGAGTGTCCGTCAGGATTCATGCTCCCATTGCTTTCCGGCATATCTCCCCCAAGTCTGGTACTATGACCACGAGGACATCGACGTCTACAGTCGCATGGCTAACAGACCGGATACCACTGATATTTGGCATACTCGTAACGAGCGGGATATCTCAACACTCCCGTCCAGCTTGCAGACAGTGGCTAGAGACGTCGACAAGGAATTTATTCGTCTAGAGAAAGAAGCAAAAGCCCTTGAGAGGGAGAAAGCGCGCCACCAGTATGATGTCAAGAAATACGAGGAGGCTAAGCACGCCATCGCAAAGGAGTGGTCAAAGTATTTGGCTCGTCATGATGATATTTGCAAGGAAAAGACCAGGATAGAGGCTTCGGACAAGTCAACACGCCGCTCCACCCAAGATACGCTTACGTCCCGAGGTCCATCACGACGTGAGAGCACTAAGACCAGCACGTACGATGAGCCACGGTCAAGGGTAGATTCTTCAAGGAACACGGTTCGTCATGATGAATCCAAGACGAGAAGGCCTGAGGAGTCGAGGACCACGAGATCCCGAGATTCGACGACCAGGAGGCCTGAGGATACCAAGACGACGAGGAGGACCAGTCAATCTTCGAGACATCATGACAAGACAAGAGCAAATGACGAATCATCGTACGGCAAGACGAATTCTCATCGTGACGAGAAAACAAAGAGCAATAGCGGGTGGTCAGGCAGCACCAGTCGTCCCAAGGAAGAGACAAGAAGCAGTAAGCATAATGGAGAGCACCGAAAACACAGGCCTCGTCTCGGAGAAACATTGGCAGACATCATCGAAGAAAGGGTCCTACCAGACCATTACGGAACGCTTGCAATTTCAAGGCAATCAACAGCAGCCGAGATCAAGCGAGCGACGAAATTAGCGCGCGTTCTGAGTCACCCTGATAAGCTCAAGAAGCCCGGCATGTCTTCCAAGGAGCTAAGAGAAATAGATGATTTTGCGGCTGCCGTGGGTCAAGCTGCAGATGTGTTGACAGATCCAGTGCAGAAAGAAGCATATGATCGAGCTTGGAACAGAAGGTGATGAGTGAATAAACTTGGCTTCCAGGATTTTTCACCTTTGCTTGAAAATTTGCTCCACTAATTCAGTTTTTCATGGGGTAAAGTGGCTTTCCGTAGCAGATAATAAGATAGATTATGCAAAATTAGAAAAAGTTGAAATTTCTGCCAAAAAACTTCGAGTTCTCAAATTCTATAAACTTACTGGGCTAATTTCTGAAATCGATTGGTATAATAAATACAGAAGTAAATATCTATATTCAATATAGATATTAGTAGATACTTATTTTAAACGTCTATCACGAAATTCTACCAACGTAGTCCGCGCCATTTTCCTTGTCAGCATCACATATGGCGCTCGATGATATCAGTACGAGGCAGGTTTGTAGGGGCGGTCTACCGTAAAGACTCTCGAACCCTGAGAAATCGCCTGTATATAAAACAGGGAGCCTGGCCTCCCTTAAGATCAAAGGAACTGTCTCATGTATCGTGAGCCAATATCCCATTGACGATGACCCAAGACACGATATTCGATGGACAATCCCCTGCCTCAGAAACCGAACATAGCACGCCAAGAGGACCAAAATAAAGCTGAGCTGAAACGAATAGTGATAGTACGCAGCCATGACTGTGGAAGACTTCGTACCTGGATTCGTTCATTTCACGATGTCTAGGAGGACTGGCGTCAATATATGGATGAAAGTGTTACGTCAACCACTCAATGATATCCCCCCCCTTCCTTGTAATTACGGAGTTTTAGCTCATTGGCAAAGATTCCAGAGTGTCTTTCTCGAAATTAGTAAATATTACTGAAAAAGCGTGGAGAATTTTTTCATAGTTTTGAACTATATTCGCATCTTGCCTCAGACCTTTTTGCGATTCAGCTATCGAGTAAATACGCATCCTTGCGGTCACCCGTTCCGTCGGGAGATGAGCCGTCTACGATGTTTTTCCGTCAATTGTCTTTGACGGGAATAAAAGCGATGTTGTCTCTGCTGTCTCTATGTTTCTTCCACTCAATTCTCATTCCCCGGGGGCTCAAAGATCGTCCGCATCTGTTGGCCGAGCTCGATGTCTACTGCTCCAGCACTCACCAAGAGCTTTGCTGAATACTAGTGGGTACGCCTGCAATGTTTCATATATATGCCAGAGGTCCTGGAAATATGATGGAAACACTCTGAACAGCTTGCTGTGGATCAACACTGCTAATATAGCACAATCTCCTCGATTTCTGGATGATCTTCCATCATTTCACCTTCCATCATACCATGGACATATGCTTCTCCAACTAACAAATACTTTCCCTCATCTCCCTTACGGATTATGAATGGAGTTTCCCCCCCTAAGAAGAGACATACGATGTCGCCGCTTTGCATACATCTTGGTCCAAGCCCAAGATATCCCTGCTGAGTAATCAGATATCTCCGGTCGTTAGAACCAATGTTCTGTCGATACTCGTAAGACATGTCAAGTCGCCACTTCGCAGTGTCTCCCACGAAATCTTGAGGATGTCCCTCGAGACCAACAAGAACCTGATACCCGTACTGATGATCAGGCTGCGCTTTTAAAGCTTTGAATCTGTCACGTATTGGAGTCCTCCAGAGGGCCTCCTGAATCTCTCCTTTGGAGTGATACGCCGTATTTTCCTTCTTTGCAAGGAGGGTATCAAGTGCCTTAGAGCAGTCTTTCCAGTCCAATAGAAACTGATTTTCTTCGCCCACTGGAGGGAACCACCCATCTTGGGCGCGACTTTCGACGATGACATCGATAACAAAACCGGATAAAACAAGACAACCCGAGGCTAGAGTATTCTCACGTTCTGCAATCTTGAACACTGAGCTTCCGGTCGCAGAATACGGATGAGGGGACGGTATGCCAATGGGAATAGCAAGATTACAAGTCCAATCAGGTACCCAACTAGGAAGTCCACTAAGCTTTGAATTAATTGACTGACCATGGTAACAATAATTCAGGGTGAGTAGGTCATTTCTAGAAAATCTTGCCCGAGAATCTTGTCCTAGCATAATAATTGCCGCAATGGTGAAAACTTTGGACGAGGGGGTAGACTCTGAATAGTCAATATTTAATCGCCGTTTTGCTTCTTCTCCTACGAGAGCCGAGAGTCCGTAGACTCTATCTCTTGGATCAGTCGCACGAAGTGGGGAATTGACACAAGTGTGATTTAACAAGGACCACAAAGGAATTCCTTGAGGTCCGCCAGACCTGAATTGACTCCATATCGTTGTTATCTTAGAAGTCCTCCAACATATCTCATTCAAGGTCTGGTCCAGTAAAATATGTGGTCTTTTGAGAAGAGACTCCAAATATAGTTGAGTAACGACTTTGGTGACGACATTGAAATGTCGCCATGAGACACCTTCGAAGCCGCAGACAATGATTGCTCTTTCCGCTAGAACCAGCTCTTGGATAACCCTGTCGTAGACTTCGGAGTCAGCGTTGCCTTTCAGAGATAAGCTTTGGAGTTATAAGACATGCTGAATGAGCGAAAACACTGAAAGAAAGGGTAGTTCTGCAGCATGTCATACGACTCGAACGAGAGTATAGAATAGGAAAAGTCATTGCCCCAAATCGCGTACCAGGTGCGCTGCCACCAAGGACGCCTAATAAGCTGTGCTATTTCCGGAAACGGAATGTCTTTTCCGGTTTCAAGCCTGGCCACTATGCCATTCACAAAAGATTGTTTCTCCAGCTTGTAGGACTCTTCTAAAACGTTGAAGTCTTCAAAAGCATGGAGCAAGCCTTGTTCCTGGACAGATTGTGCAATATCACTTAGTCCTTGCATCGCTACATTGCTACCCTCCTCTTCTGGACCTAGCCACACGAGGACCCCGACTGCTTGGCTATATATTGAGCTCATCATCTGGACCTGGCTGCTTTTCTCGACATTATCGCTTTGATTGATGCAAAGAGCATCAACCCAGAAGAGTAGTTCTCCAAGCCTGGATCCGAGGTGGAGAAGCGCCGAATGGAGGTTTTCAGTCACATTAACTGTACTACCATTGACTTTGATCGAACATTTTTTATTGGGATCGCCCCAAGCGTATGAAAGAGCAATGAAGCTTGGATCATCGTCCAGGAAGGCATGAGAAAGCTTGAACACCATAGTTTCAGTAACAACACGTGAACTAGAGCTATGTACCTGGCCCGGCACAAACTGTAGAAGACGTATCTCACGTCTTGACGAGACTAGTGGCTGATAGATTATTGAGTCGATTTCATGATTTCCAAATGCGGAACCATCTGGAGCTCCAACTGCTACATGCTGTTCCCCAGAAGCGTCCTTCGACGTCAGATGGTATTCCTTCCTATCCGAGTCATTCTTTGTTGGCTCATCATTGGTCTTGCCAGACTCCTTTTCGGATCCCCGATTTAGTAGGGGCCGTCGCTCGTCGTCAACCTGCTGTTTACCTTGACCCTCTGATCTCAACGCATCCATGGCTAGCATTCTTTGTCGACGATTTGTGATCTACTTTCGATGGCCCAAGTGGCCGCAACAGAAACCAGTAGATTGGCGACGATTTTGAGCACGAAGGCTGCGGTGGGGCCCCAAGTCGCTATGACACCACTCCAGACAGATCAAGCTTGTGGGGAGGTAATGCCGTTGTAGTAGACTACCATTCGTCGACAACTGCTACAGGGCGACAGCTCATACAATGGGAGCCTGTCAATAACAGGAACATTTCTGAAAATAACGCCCAACGTTCTAGTCGAATAGCTCGACTAATATATTTATGGTCTTTCAAGAATAATCATTGAAAACTACCTTTTTATATAGGTAATATCCTAAAATCCCCGTTTGGTCTCTACCTTAGTAGTAGATAATAAGATCGACTTCTTGTTAAAGTGTCTTTTAAAAACTCCGTCGAACTTCTAAGGTAATAAGACCAAGTTTACGTTAGCGCTAATCCGTAAATCTTGGCGCTGGAATTAATATTTGCTATAATTCAGCAACGAGCCCATTTAAGAGAAATTAGTCTATAATAAAAGTGTAGAGCAGGGTAAGAAGTCAAAGTGTATCGCCCAAAGCTTTTATAGTAGAAGTCTTCGTTGTAAAGTTATCAAAGAGGCGCTAGTTTTTTACGATACCGGTTATTAAATATGTATCAGCCCAATATGTAAGTAGCTTTCGTGCTTTCACTTCTTTCTAGATAACCCCCACCTTAGCCAACCCCAATATTATCATGCGAACATGCTCATCACCGAATCTCATCACGATGTGCCCACCAATGCAGATGGCAAAGGCAGCATGCGTACCAGTCACTCATCCCCCATTCCCATTGCGCAGCCCTGAACGATAAGCTCAGGTATATACCTCTTTCATCCTACCATCCCCAATTACCCGCAAGCCAAATTTCCCGGTGTTGTAGTGTTCAGTGAAATATATCAAGGTAGATTCCCAACCCTTGCCTTCCATCTCTCCATCACGCGCACAATTCGGGTAGACTGATGCGTAGCTGCAGTCACCGGCCCCGTTGCCCGCTTTGCACGTCAGATAGCTGGTCATGGCTACATAGTCGCCGCGCCCTCCTCCTACCACGAGTTCACGAGCTACGAGCCCCTAGCATACGATGGGCCAGGTACCGACGCCGGGAATGAGTACAAAGTGAAAAAGGTACGTCCCCTCCCTCCACCACGCAATCCTTGCAGCACGAGCAGCAGAGACAACAGATTGACCTGAAATCTGCAGAAGCTGAACGCCTACGACGAAGACGCTTCTTTATCTGTGACTACGCTCCTCGAACTCCCCACCTGCAATGGACGTGTAGGTACCACAGGGATGTGCCTTGGAGGGCATCTCGCATATAGGTGTGCCCTTGACAAAAGAATCACTGCGGCTGTGTGCTATTTTGCTACGGATATTCATTCGAAGAGCTTAGGGGCTGGCGGAGATGATAGTCTGGAGCGAACGGGGGATATCCGTGGGGAGGTTGTAATGGTAAGCACCGAGTAGGAAAGGATTGGACTGGCTGAGGGAGGCTGACCAAGAGGCAGATCTTTGGGAAGAAAGATAGTCATGTGCCGCCAGAGGGTAGGGATCTAATACGGAAAACGCTACATGAGAAGGGAGTTTGCTTCTCGTTCTATGAGGTGGCGCATGCTCAGCGTAAGTGGCTTGGAGTCTGGAAGCGTTTCCATACTAATGACTTCTAGATGCATTCATTCGGGATGAACTTAGTAAGGGTCGTTATGACCCTGTCATTTCTAAGATCTGTTTCGAGATGTTGCTAGAGCTTTTTGGGCGGACATTGAAGAGTGACCTAGGTCCACAAGATGGTGGAGATCTAAGGATCGAAGATGTTTGCTAAAAATGAGGAGAAATTAAATCAAATAAAGAAAGCATGCAAGCCTAACATTTACATAGGTCAGATGGTTCTTGTGAAACGAGTCTTCACCTCCGAATCTTCGGGTTGAGCTTGACCACACAGATAAAGATCTCATTGCAGTCACTTTCGGCCGATTTTAGCGACCCAAGTAAGTATTACGTGCTGGAAAGGATCTAGCCCATCTGTTGAAAGACGTTACAATGTTGAGCGAGACAACAAATGCAAGAAAGGGCGAATGATCGGGATGAAGATTTGCAAATTGAATCGCAGGTTAGAGATAGGCCCAATCAACGCACTAGCCGGACATTGCTCCGTAGGCTCGAGTCGAAGGAGAACAGTGGGTGACTTCACTCGACAGCAGCGGTTCAGTGCGGTCCAATGAGATCCTCTCGACTTGCATGACGTTACCTCTAGACGTGTCAACAGGGCATAGAGAGGGGTTCCAAACAAGGTTTCAGACAAGGTTACAACTGGTCAATAAAGAGGAGCTGGATTCCCACATTGATTGCTACAACGTCCCAATCTCAATTACCATTGAGTACCAAAGCGCAGCTGTGATGGCCAACCTTGGAACTAATAACCCAATGCAGCATCCTCTCCAAGCAACGGTAGAGGCAATTGGAGCCAACAAAGGGGACTCGCGTCCCAGTCGTACCTCACATTTTATGAGTGCAAACGAGGGTCCAGCAGAGATCGCGGCCAAGATATCTGGTGTCAATACGGGTGGTAAGCGAGAGGATGACTCCGAGTACTTTACCAATAATGAGGGAGTTCCATGGCCCGATCCGTAAGCCTTGTGCTTTCGAGAAGTCTGTGATACCATCGCTGACTGTTTCCAGATGCCACAGCAAGACGGTTGGAGG
Organism: Lecanoromycetidae sp. Uapishka_2; assembly: GCA_035521555.1. Taxonomy (NCBI): domain Eukaryota; kingdom Fungi; phylum Ascomycota; class Lecanoromycetes; species Lecanoromycetidae sp. Uapishka_2. The sequence continues at coordinate 114,506 of JASZXT010000004.1, forward strand.
CTTGCCACTCGTCAGTGACACCTTCCTGCTCCAGAAGCAGCAGACTTTCAACCGATCCAAGAATCTAGAGCGTGAGTCGACTCTGTCATAATCAAACATCGAGAGCATGCTCCATTAATCTTTCGTGATGTCAATATTGGCAGCATCAGCACCTCGTTAGCTCATTAAGAGGTTGGACCCTTAGCTAACCCTTTCGGCGTTAGGCATGGTACATCCATGTGGCTCAGGAGCGTTTGGGTATTTTGAGTGCACGAAAGACATGAGTGACTTGACGTATGTTTGCTTTTTCTGTTTTGAATGTTTGTCCGGTCACCTTTGTTATTTCAAGTCAACGGTATTGAATATCTGATGACCGACCACATTCATTGCCATCTGGGTTCCAAGTGGCAAATAACATACCCATTACCTCATCTTACCGAGCGTACCTTAGATCGTGTTCTACTGACATAACGCGGGGAATTTGCAGCAAGGCAAACTTCTTGCAGACTAGTGGGCAGAAAACGCCGATCTTTATCCGTTTCAGTACCGTCACACTAGGCCGCGAATTTCCTGACTCTGCTCGCAATCCTCGAGGATTTGCTATCAAATTCTATACCGCGGAAGGAAATTACGACATTGTTGGCTTGAACTGGGTGAGAGATTTTAAAAATCCATTTGTCGAAGGAAGCGTACCTGACTTCCGCATAGCCCATCTTCTTCTGTCGTGATCCAATCCAAGGGCCAGATGTCATCCGCTCCCAGGCACGCAATCCAAAGAATTTCCTCTTGGACTATGATGCTACCTTTGATCTCCTGGCCTGCACCCCTGAGGGTAACCATGCCGGGCTGATGTTCTTCAGTGACCATGGTACGCCGGATGGTTGGATTAATGAGCACGGCTACGGCTGCCACACTTTCAAATGGGTGAACAAAGACGGTAAATTCGTCTACATCAAGTATCACTTCCTTGCCGAGCACGGGCAGAAGCAACTTACCGAGCCCGAAGCCATCAGAATCTCCGGCGAAGATCCCGACTACTCGAAAAGGCAGCTATGGGATGCCATTGAAGCGGGAGAGGAGATCGTTTGGAAGGCCAACATCCAGATTATGGATCCTAATGAGGCTGATCCTGACAAACTTGGTTTCGACCCATTCGACGTGACTAAAGTCTGGCCCAGGAAGGAATTTCCTGTGAGTCCACCCTTTCAATAATATCCGTGTCAGCTTTTCCTAATTTTGGAACTTCTAGATGCATGAATTCGGCCGCCTCGTTCTGAACAAAAACCCTGAAAACTATCATCGCGATGTCGAACAAGCGGCTTTCTCGCCTGGAAGCATGGTCCCTGGCATTGAAGACTCGCCCGACCCCCTCCTCCAGTTCCGCATGTTTTTCTATCGCGACGCACAATACCACCGTATTGGCGTCAACCTCCATCAAGTCCCCGTCAACTGCCCCTTCATGAGCGGCAACTACTCTAGCGTAAATTTCGACGGTCCAATGCGCGTAGATGCCAATCATGCTGGTAACAAGCAATATGTACCCAACAGTTTCAAGCACGCTTTCAGGCCCGATGCTGCAGAGGCGCCCTATGCGGTTGCTGATAATGTTGTGAGTAGAAAGAGCCATTATGCCCATGAGGGGAAGAAGAGCGAGTACGCGCAGGCTACGGAGTTGTATAAGACAGTCATGGATGACCAGGCAAGAGAGAATACGCACAAAAATACTGCCAAGATGATGTCTCGTGTCAACTATCCTATCATTCAGGTAGGACACACTCCTAACGCCTTTACATTTGACAATGGATAATGAACCCTAACGGCTTGCAGAAGAAGTACTTGGCTCAGATCTATAATATTGCCCCCGAATATCCAAAGGCGGTGTACGATTTACTTTCGAAGAAATCCTTTGAATTCTCTGAGGTTGAGGAGATGGCGAAGGATGCACACACATTCTACAAGGAGCCGAAATTCAGGCCATCTGCAGAGACGGATCGCTTAGTTGGGTTTCCTCCCCCAACGAGTATTTATAATATGTAAGCTGGACCAGGTAAAGGCTGGTATTTCACAATTAGTATGACAATTCTGCGATCGTATACACTCATTTGTCCTGTATTATTGCTCTATCCTAGCTCAACGTAACTGGAATTCGCGCTATTCTCAGCTCTAAATAAGTGGATATGTGCACCCTCCATCCTCATTCGCGTTCCCATCCTGCGCGTTCCCAGTCCCAGCTTTAGATATTACAACAGAAAGCAAAGGCTCATTACCCTCGAGAATTGGCGATTGGTGCTCATCGACCCGAGAATCGTCCTGGTTCCATGCCTCGCTAGAGCTGGCAGAGCCAGCTTCGGAAGTCCAACCGACCGTTGCTGCGTCCCTTTCAAGCTCCCCCACACGGTGAATTGCCACGTTGCCACCTCCATCTGCCTCAAAAGCGCCACACTTGCTGCTCTCACTCCCCTCGGTGGATGGCTCTTGGCGCTCCTTCTGCTGTGCTTTTTGCTTGTCTACGCCACCCTGGTGGCCTGGTACATGAAACACTTGGCGAAACCGATCATAGAAAGAATGAAGCAATCCATCCTTGCGTTCACCCTGATCAAGTCTGATTTCTTCACTGATCTCTTCGCTACTACTCTCTCCGTCGTTGCTCTCTTGCCTGAAAGCAGCTCTCGTTTTGGCAGTAGATTTGGGTTGAGTGTTGACAGATCTGGCGACTCTCCTTCGCTTCCTTGGAGGCTCAACTTCAGGCTTGCTCTCAGGTTCACTACTCTCTGCGTCGATTCTCGCTTGCCTGAAAGCAACCCTCGTTTTGGAAGTAGATTTGCGTTTAGTGTTGACAGATCTGGCGACTCTCCTTCGCCTCTTCGGAGGCTCAACTTCGGGCTCAGTCTCAGATTTGTTGCTCTCTTCGCTATTACTGTCTCCGTCGTTGCTCTCTTGCCTGAAAACAACTCTCGTTTTAGAAGCAGATTTGCGTTTAGTGTTGATAGATCTGGCGACTCTCCTTCGCTTCTTTGGAGGCTCAACTTCGGGCTCACTCTCAGATCCAGTGACGCTTTCGTCACTTGCCCACACGAAATGACAGCCACCTGCTTTAAGAGTACGTCGCTTGTGTTTAGTCGTATGTTTCTGGCTTGCTAGAGCGTCTGCATCGGTTTTGACACGCGTCGCTCGAGTTGTGCGGTCGCGAAGGCTGTAGGATGTATTATCAGACATGTTGCTATTGTGGTGAAAAACTAAATGTAGAAGAATATGATAGAAGTTTACATAGAATTAGGTTTGATAATCGCGTTTGATCAAAAGTATCTTGATGAAATTGTCTTCGTGTTGATAGCCCGGAAGCGGATATTTTGGGATTAAGGCCGGCGCTAGGCCTTGTATAGCACAAACATTGATGACATAATTCAGCCTTGCTGCCGAGGCTGCCTACAGCAGAGAGCAGGCATGATGCATTGCTTCCTATTAGCCTGTGAGCCTGTCTAGATCACCAAATCATCCATCAAACTCACCTCAACAATCACAACCCGAAAGCACTTGACCTTGAGGCTCCTTCAGGATCCATTTAGACTATGTTGAAGTTTCAGTGTTCGATGTGATGCCTCAATCAACTCAAAAAGAGATGATTACCTATGCAACCGAAGAGTATCGTAGCTCAAGACCTTATAAAGCACGGCTTGCTGCATACGCTAGATCATATTCTCAATTTCAGCGGGTAGTAGACGATTAGGATTAACTCTTTCGCCATGACCTTGTTCAGTTGGCTTTCTACTCTTCGCTCACCGTATATATTTAGTATAGAAATTTGATGATGTTGAGTTCGAAGTCATTATCTAATTCAAACCTCTGAGGAAGTACTGCCGTCTATATTACAATTCTGGAACAAAGTACAAACATAAATTCGCGCTAGAATCTTCCATACTGATGATTGTCAAACATAGAACCTTTAGGCATCTGAATATTCACAAACGACTGGTCTCGCAGCTGCCTTTTATCGAACATATAGAGCGTCCTATCGTGGACAGCCGCCCTGAGCGCGATTCTTGGTGGATTTTTCCTTTCAGGGAAATCGAGTTTCTTGAGAGAGCGACCGAAGACAATTCCGTTCTCGATTTTTCAATGATACTGACTCCACAGCTCACCCTCGGAATACTTCAGATGGGATGCAGCCATACTTCACAAACCATAAGTGTCGACGCACGCAACTGTTCTAGATCATGCTCGAGAGACTGTGACCAATGCCTACACAAGCAAAATTCTTTGAATTCATACGGAACTTCAGCCTTTGCACCAACCCCAAAGCACAAACATTGGTCACTCAAGACTGAAAACGATTATAGGCGAATCGAAAATTTTCTTAGCCAGCTTTGAGAATCAGAATAAGCAGCACACTACCATACGTAGGTCGAGCCAGTCTCCAGTATTGAAGGCTAAGTTGGTCGTGCATACCGTGCTCAGTTTTTCCATGGGAAGCAGCCTTTTTCAAGCACTCCTAGATCAGAAATGAATGGCTTCCGAACAAATGGAGGGATAAATGAGTTGTCCCTGAAGCAGGATACATGAAGAAAACGTCGAGCATGATAACGCACATAGGTTTGGCGAAGGAATCCGGTCTTCACACAAATCAAGTATAAAGAAGCAAAGAGATGCGGTGTATATAGAAACGGATCAAATAAACCTTGTTTGAAAACAAGATCAGTCCATCTATATCAAAACAATCGAGCATCGAAAAGGCAGAATGTTTCTCGGGATAATTGGAAAGAGCTACGATGGATACAGATCAATGCTCCGAACATCGATGATTTACACTATGAAGGCACCGTCAAGATGCTTCAGGCTTCTATTACTTTAATTCTACAATCTAAATAAGCTCATCATACCGGGCTGGAATAACTCGCGATTGACAGCTATCTTTCCCCAAAACTTCTCCTGCGTCTTTCTCCGTTCTTCGCTAGGAGAAAAAAAGGAAATAGGACCGTTAAGATCGAGTCAGAAGCTCGTATAGATCAAAGTGTATAGATCTGCAGTCGCGTAAGCCTTGATCTTGCCACCACTCATTATAGAGATCTGCACTCTCACCCTCAAGTAGTTTCAAGCACAGGGTTTTGACTACCTTCTGTTCTCCATTTCTTGAGTAGCATTGCATTATTGAAATTGCGCTAGGAGTGTTCTTCGAGGGGAAACCTCAACGACATGTTTCACAAGTCTCAATGGGATAGGAATAACGGAAGTTTGGCTTCGAAAGGACGTACCTTCGGCCTTCCACGTCAGCAGGAACTTGTGTATCCAATTGCAAGGCTGTGCATCGCTCTTCATTGCGGGTCAAAGTCAGTGTAACACGAACCCGGTACATGTGCTTTCTTAATGACTGAGGGCTTCTGATAGCTATCTGCTCGACAATCTCTTGACGGCGAAAGGATGGGAATTTTCAGAGACCTGGTAGCTCGAGAATCATGAGCCTTGCTTGCAACGCAGTGGAAGCTTATGACTGTATTACAGGTAATCAATAGCTACTTAGCAATTCTATAGGATCCAGCAGTTGTGGACCGAGGAACAGCTTCCATTATAGCCAAAAAAAATTCACATGGGCCATGAGCACCCTCAATCGATTTGAGGAAGAGCAGTGGCAGTTTGACTGTAAGAGCAAATCATGCATTTGAGAAATGGATTGGTGATACTACAGGCGAGACCTTCAAGCTCAGAAAATTGCACTGTTTGAGACATCGCAATCCTTCTATTATCATTCTATTGACAATATGGTGGATTTTTGCTTTCGTGGGCATGAAGAGGGAGCTCGTATGTTCCAGAGCCAATCGTTTTTTGCGCAAATCTCGACTCGATCGACGAAGTTACATCTTGTCCGATTTGCTTGATATGTGTTCCCACTATGTTGTCTGACCATTCGATCAAATCCCGAGTAAACTATTACATATGTATACTCAAGCATCGAGTCATCTATCATGGTTATCAATCCTCATTCACAGGTGAAAAACCCTCCTCTTGATGATCAATGTATCGCTACGATGCGTTTTCTCGCATCCATAGCTACATTTTGAATGAGTCACGGCCCCAAGGTTTGCCTATTGTAAGCTCGTTCGGTAGCCCTTACGCCGAGCTATAGCTGCATACACTGTTTCCTGATACCCCTGAAGTGTCTTGTTCAAATCTCACTCTTTCCGCCATATTTCCTGTGCAACTCTCGCATGATCGAGACAGCTCCATTCTTATAGCCTCCACCAAAAATAGCATGATGATTTAAATGATGATACCTGTCTCATTCAGCCTCATAGAGCCAGGCTAACATCAAGAAGAACTTATAAGTCATACAGCTTGACCCGATCCGTATACTCATCTATTGGCTCTGTCTTGGGACAGAGCTGGTGATACTCTTTCATAAAGCTTCCCCCAAATCCGCCAAACATCTGCATAATGCCTAGCTCATACTCATTATGAGCATAGCAAGCTGACGGATCGAACACAACATCCTCGACTGGACCCTGCCCTCCTATTATCCCCCTTCCTTTGTTTCCGCTCCAAAGATCACCATGCACGACGACAGGAGTGACACCTTTCCCGTTGTTTAAGTGCGCATCACCAATCAACCGGGGCACAGTCTCTGCCACGGTTTGTTCTACGAGCATTCGTAGTGAAGCATCTTTCCCATTCGTACGCTCACTCTTCTTCAAAATTGCAAGGAGCCGATTTTTGGCATAAAAATCTGCCCAGCTCTCCATGTAGTCATTCGGTTGCTCCGTGTCTCCGCAGCACGTCACACAACCAAAGCCGAAGACTGGTTTCGAGAAACCTTCCGGTGTTGGAGCGGGCGTCGTGTGCAATTTTGCCAACTTTGCTGCTAGTGACATTCCCGAACCCGTCTCTGACGAGCCTGAGGACCGACCACTCATGTCCAGGAAATCTGTTACGAGAAACGCACCAGACCCATCTTCCAAGGCACCTTCTGAAAAACTCGCAGGACAGAGTGATGGGACGACGTTGTGTATAGCATTGAGTGAGGCATGCTCACCCTTGAACATTACTTCTGAATCCTTATCTCGGCCAGTTTTCATAAAAAAGTGCTTCTCGGTACCATCCTTCAAGGTGGTGGATATTTTAGCGGTAGTGGTAAAACCACTTCCGCCGTGGGATTTGATGGCTGTTTTTGCGGGATCGAGGGAGAGAGCACGGATGACAGCTGAGTCAATCTTCATGACAGTTTGTTTTCACAAAGTAGAATTCACGACTTTGGACTTGCGGGCGATGGAAAGCTCGAGATGGGGTCTAAAGGAGAAGGGTACCCAAGAGCGCAAACTGGCGACGTCATCAGAATCCCCAAATTGAAGTAAAGGAATGCTCCCATGTACAGAAATTTCAAACAACAAGAGAGCGCAGACTATTGATGGGTCAGCTCAGAATTACTGCCTATATTGTACTCGACTGTGAGGCTATTCGAGAAAAGACTGGTGTCTGAAGTCGATCAAAAGAATTGAAGCTTAGATGCTTGCCTATTTTAGACAATTCTATGGGGTACACATGATATGCTCTCATTAGTCGTGCAAGACAACCTATGTACACTGCCGCAGAAGCCTTGGTACACATAGACATCATACGAAAAACGCCTTTGCTCAATGCATCCTAAAGTCCCTCTAGTGTGACAATTAGGGGATGGCTCTGCCACGAGGCCTTCATCCCTGACCCAGGCTGGCTATGTTTACCATCAACGCCCTGGCATGTGCAATAATACCGATATCTGATGCCGAGCCGTCTTCGACCTCTCCCTGATGTCCAATTCATTGTCCTTCTCCATAGACTCAAGTTTTTCAAGGATACCAAGGTTCCTCAGTGCTTTCGCTCGTTCCCTGCAGTTCAAACCGTCGGACTGATCGTCTAACCATGTGAGATTGATGACGAACCATGCACAGCAACTACGGATTTCTCGATTTTGGTGGTTAAAAAGAGGCACCATGAGTTTCAAGAGCTCAGTCTGTGAGATAAGTAGTTGACGTTGACCAGGACGGCCGGCGGCGAGGTGAACTACAAGGTAACACACTGAAATGATGATTTCTGTCTGTGGCTGCACCTGCTTCACCCCTTCGGAAGATCTCCTTTCACGGTTGAAAGCGTTGTATACTCTAGGCCTCAGCTTCGCAGCTAGCATCTCGAAGAGCTTGTCTTGGCCAAGTTCCCTAAAGACCAGATCAATCATGTCCGCAGCGCCCGGGCCACTCATGAGGTTGCGAATAAGGTCCAAGCCTTGTTTTTGTATAGCTGATTCGTCCGTGAGTGTTTGACTGGACGAATGGCGTTCTATTCTCCCTGTATTGTCCGAGGTCGGGCATCGGCCGTTCCCTTGAAGGAAAGACGAGGCAAGCTGTTTCTCTCTACTTAAAGCTCCAATGCTGTCGATCATCCGAAGATCCTCTTCACCGTCTTCCTCGACAGCTTGACTAGACTCTCGAGAGTCTTCTTCGACTGCATTTAAGAGATCAACTTGTTCCCCCGCTGCATTAGGAGTGCTCATCCGAATTGGAGTCGCGTTACCTTCTTCGCGGTCTCCCATCTTATTTGATGTCGGATATAGTCCTTCTACGTCATTATTGACGATTTGCTTTAGCCAGCCAGGGCCGAGCTCATCGAGGACAGTCCTCTTAAGATCGCTCGACGAGTCAAAAACTAGATGCTTGAGAGCCCATACCGAGTTCAGGCGCAGGTTTGTGTTCATCGAGTGCGCGTGCTCGCAAAGGACTTTCAAGATGCCAGCTTCGATTATTGCCTGTAGCCATGTTAGTATAGGCAGTGGAAGTAAGCTTGAAGAGGACACCAACCTCACGCATTGGACTGAACGAGAGGACAAGGTTGACAACAACAGCGGTCGCTTGAATCTGCAACTCTATATCTTGACACTTCAAGAGAACAAACAGTGGAGCAGCGAGACCGGCATCCATTAGACTTGTCCTCAACGTGCCAACCGATCTGGACAGGGCTTTTATCGTTCCGCAAGCAGCAATAATGGCCTCTCTGCCATTACCAGGGAACGCTTTTCTATCTTTGGACGTCATCTCGGTTTGTATCGGCGTGCTGGCTTGAGGGACGGAGGAAATGTTAGCTTCTTCGGGTTTCATAGTCCTGATTACAAAAGGTATAACCCCATTATCTATGACCGCCTTCCTATACTCATCTTTCTCGGAAGCGATTGCAGCTAAAGCAACAAGCACACTTTCTCTCAGCTGTAAGATATGATGAGTCGTTGCTGAGACGCCAGTGGGCCCGAGCTTAGATGACTCTTCCCGAGTCTCTGCCTGTGCATCATCTAGGGGTTCTGGCGACCACAAGGAAGAGGATGAATCCACGGGCATCTCATCATATGACTCCTTTAGAAGCTGCGAAAGTTTCTTTATAGCTCCAGCATCTGCAGCAGCCTTTTGTACTTCTTGCCTATTCTGCGCAAGCTTCGCCAGGACAAGAGGAGCTCGCTCCTTGATAAACTTCTCTGGGGACATGGTAGCGTTGAGCTCATACGGACTCAAAGTCTCTCGAGAGATCTTTAGATCCTTGTCTAACATACCCACCAGCGAAGGTACTAACAACGTAGCGAACGTAGCCTCCCGCCCACGTTTCGTCAGTCTATGCTGGTGTAAAATTGCAATTACCCATGCAGCGATCAGTCCTGTTACTTCATTCTCTGCTCTTGCGATGTGCACAAGCCACAAGATCAAAGGGCTTTCGTCCTCTTCTCCTGTATATGTGAGCATCTGGCTCTGCGCAATTTCTACCGCTGAGCTGAAACTTCTGGAGATCTGCGACTGCTTACCAGTAGCACCAAGGGCGCCCAGAGGAGGAAAGTTCGATTGCGGCGCTAAAGAGCTTCGAGAATGGGGGTTCGATTGGAGAGGTATGAGGTTCTCTAGTACGTTAGCTGGTGCTTGGCGATTGTTGAAGGCATTCGCGGCATCTTGGCCCCAACCGTTAGCCTTTTGGAAGACCGAAGCGAATGCTGGCGCCGACAAAAATTGAAGAGCTCTTGCTTCGGAGTGCAGAATAATAGCAGCAATTGCTTCCAATATGGGTGCCATCTTTGATCTTGAAGATGCTGGGGGTATCTCGCCATTCGATCCTGATCCACTATTCGAATTTATGGAGCATCCTGTAGCAACAACAAAGGCTGCCAGCCTCATGGCCAAAGCCTCCAAGACACCTGCCTGCGCCAACATTGCTCCATGGCGCTCCTCTGAGTACGTTTTACTTATTAAAGCCGCTGTCAACGCGATCTGTTGTTGGGTCACTAATGAGGGTGACGTTTGTAGCAGGATGTTCGTGATTGTTGAGAGATGCTGCTCCGAGTAGAGCAAGCTGAGAAGCCCATCGTCGCCTGTGATGTGGGTGAGGTTGGCAAGGGCCAGAGAGTCCGCTACAGCGTTGAGGGTTTTCAAAGCAGCAAGAATCAATTGCGGCGAGGACTCTATGGGTGAGAGTAGAGCCAGGAGAGGCGATATCACTAGGCCGGCACAGATTGGCGGAATGTAGGCTGGACCACCTGTTGACATCAGTTGTGATCAGAGAGCAGTAACCAACCACTGAGGTAGATGTTTTTTTAGGTCCTACTAACCATGTGCAAGACTCCCGACGATAATAATTGCTTGAAGGCGAGCCTCTTCCTCGTCGGGTCTGCCACCTCTTTGCTTCGAATGACTCCTACTGCCATTGACGTCCCGATGCCTCTTCTTTCCATTGACCCTGTGCGTATTCAGAATCCGCGATATAGGCGCCAACACCCCCAGGCCAATCCACATCTCTTTTTTTTGTTCATGTCCTATGACTTCATTCTTGAGAGCTCGTAACGCAGCGACCTGACTAGCGGGAGAAGAAGCACTGCGGAGCTCAGACAATATCGGTGGCGTAGAAGGGCGTGTCATGCTGAGATGTGCAGGGGCGCTAGTCGCGGCTCTCATCAAGGCCAGCCGATGTTGAAGTCATGCAATTGTAGGGTAAAGGATCGATCCGACGTTTCTTGACCTTGGGGGCAATATGGAACCGATTGGATGGGTGCGCTATAGCACCAAGTTGCAAACGCTTCGTCAGAAGTCTCCTCTTTCCGTAGATGATCTTCTCCTTTGGATAGTCATGCGGCTCTCGAGGTCTACGCATACAAGGGTAAGTCAGCTGTTGCGCTCCAAGGCCTTGCAGGCTTCATCAAAGATGTATTGCAAGTGATGATCAGATATTCCACTAAGCTAAGTACAGTTAGCCGAATCTGGGGAACTTTCGTACATTTATTTTTTCGACTTTCAATTGCTCATGCGAAATAGCGAGCGAGGTTTCGCTGCATGATATTGCTACAGACACATATATTCTCATGTAAGACGCTTGTACTTTGAAGTCAAAACCATTCAATCAGCCAATTAATGTTATCATGCTGTCTCAATGTGGACTCTAGATGTTGAGCCATGATCGTGTGTGCGCTAAAGCTTTTCTTAGACCAAAGAGTTTTCCATTCGAGCTCGAGCTTCCAAATTGAAGGCTCTCTGGCTTTGAATCTAATTCCATTTCACGTGGGCTTGTTTGGAAGAATAATTGGGTGATATTTCTTCTGCGGCTACCACTCACGCCATGACATTTACGGCTCTTTGCGACTAAGATTGGACATCTGAAACAAAAGTTTCGCTATCGATCTTGTGTAAGAACACTCTTCCGGAGTTCTTGTTTCCAATCCAGTAGCCGTTTGACGTTGATCACATAACGAACAGTGCTCTTGCGGTTGTCGGCGTTCGTCATGCCTGCGGTGCGCTTCGGGAGCGATGAGGCTTTGTGGGGAAGGAATCTGGGGTACATTGGTGCATTTGATGGAACTATGCATGGGTGATGGGAATTTTCAGATTGGATTGCGCGAAGATGCAGCGCAAGAATGGAAGATGAAGGAGGTTCTGATTCATGTATATAAGAATTTTGAGGTGTCGATGTTCAATGGAAATGGTCTCTTCTATCTCTTTGACTAGAAAATCTTCCCGCAAACGAAGACTACACTACCAGCATTGCATATTTCTCTAGCAAGAGGGTTAGGACTATTATACAAACGCACCTGCAGCCACAGCGACCAGATTAAAAAGAGTACTTAGGGAAAGTCAGAAGTTTCGAAGCATTTGATATGCCGACATGCGCTTACGGCATACGGCCAGCGCCAAGGCCATCTGGGATCAGGCGTCATCAAGCATCGGCTCGGCACTACTATTCTAATGGCTGTTGGCACAATCCACACGCAGCCCGAGAGTCTTGCTATTCTGACTTCGTCCCTTGCACATACGACGAACGCACTTTACTCACTCGTCTCTACAAGTATGCGCGTGACTTCCTCGCCCAGACGAACGGTAATTTCCTTCAGCGAAGTCCTATCTCCAACGGGAGCAATTGTGGCAGTAGCGGCCACTCCTCCTCTGATATTGAGATGATAACCTCCTCTCCCTCACCTACCTTGCATGCCAGCACTTCGTCATGTTCACCAAGATCTTACGATGGAGGCTATCGCTTTCCCTCTTCCCATAGTCCAAGGCCTTACATCAAACCGCCTCCGCCAGCGGCCTTCCCCCGCCAAATCTCGCAGTCACCACTTGTGAAACCAAATCCTCATAGGACACCTGTGTCCACATCGTCACCCGCATCAAAGTCCACGGTGGATGCGGGTACTCAGTATTCACCCCCTGTGCCGGCGATGCCCTCAGCTGCAGATCCAACGAAAACGTTGGGCAAGCGCCAGGACACTCCCAGTCCAAAACAGCCCCCACCAGAGCCTGAATTAGAACCAAGGATCCCTTCCAAGCGCCCTGCTACGTCGTCGTCTGCCCCTCAGAGAGCGATAGCGTCTTCGACTACACTCGCTCAGACCACGTCCTCTTCTTCTTCCACGAGATCCCAGGGTTCTTCCTCGAAGCGGGCTCGAGGTTCAAAACCTGCGCTGAAGTACATGCCAGTGCAGTACGAGAACTGTGATGTGAATGATTTGGTACTGTTAATTAGTAACATGCTTCTTGAGCTCATTCGCTTCAATGACGAAATTCCACTCAAGGATGGGCGTTTAACCAGGTTTCACTCCCGAGCCCCACCTGGCATAGGCGTGAAGGACTATCTACAACGCTTGGCTACACACGCTACGCTTACTCCGCCCATACTTCTAAGCATGGTATACTATATCGATCGGCTTTGCGCCCTGTACCCCGCTTTTACCATATCCTCTCTCACCGTCCATCGATTCCTCATCACAAGTGCTACAGTTGCTAGCAAAGGCCTGAGTGATAGTTTTTGGACGAACAATACATATGCACGAATCGGAGGTGTGAGCCTGAAGGAGCTCGCATTATTGGAACTGGAGTTCCTGTGGAGGGTCGAGTGGAAGATAGTGCCCCAGCCTGAGGTTTTAGTCGACTACTATAGAAGCTTGGTAGCAAGAAGCGAAGGCTTCAAGGTTGCAAGCAGTAACTCATCCAGTGGTGATGAAGAGGACATGGACGTCGTCGATGCTAGTGAGCGCAAAGACAAGGGCAAAGAGGGATCGATTAGGAGCAGAGAAGGCTCTGATTCCTGAGAAAAGGCACACAGCACCTATCCCAGGTGAGATGGGCTTTGAGTCCGATGCTGAGCTATTGTATATAATGACGGAATTATGTGACATACGTTATACCAGCAGTGCAAAACCAGTACAGAATGGATTTTGATTATGAATCACATTATCCTAATTACGCCGAAATTCTTTTTGCTGTCTCGTTGCAGCCTTCTAGAAGACGGCGCTATAACATTTGACAAAGCTCGTAGATTGTCCCTAGACATTACCATGCCCATGAAATATCATGCCACGACCATTAAGTAAAGTGATGTCGTACAAGACATAGGAAGAAAACATTCCTGGGTCTTAGACCCCAATATAGCCCAGAAAAACTTCATTCATACGAAAGTCGAGGGCTCATCCATTCTTGTGATGTCCTTCATTCAGGATGACCAAGGGAGTAGCAGCTGCATAAGCCATGCGAACAGCACAGGCCATGCAAGTATGCTTTATGTCAGCCACGACAGCCGAAACTCCAAGATAGGAAGCCCAAGCTCGCGCTAAAACCTCATTGTCAGCGTTTCCATAAGCTTCAACAACAAGGATAGCCTCTGGACCTCGAGGCCCAACGCTGATGGAAGCTCTGCAGGAATCCTCGAAGCCTGACGTGGTAGGACTCGATTCGTTTGAAGTACTGTGAGAACCAACCGTGTGGCTGTTTCGAGGACGCTTGCCTAGAACCAATTCGTCTGGCTTGACAGTTTCGTAGGCGTAGTCCCAGAACAGAGGGTGTGTTCCGCAACAGGCTGGGGCACAGATAAAGGAGACTTCGTAGCGGAGGCGGATTGGGATCATCTCGTTCCCAACTGCGAAGATCACAGCCGCATGAAGGGTTTCTGGATCATCAGGCGAGATTGGTACAGAACACGACTTGAAAGCCAGCTTTTGAATGGTGATATTGTCAAAGACATTATTCAGGTCGGGAGAAGGCATAAAATATTCCGATGCAAGATAGCATTCCACTTGAGGTCCAAGGGCAGCGCTACGAGCTGACATGGATTTGACATAGCTGGTGCTCATTCGGTGCCTAGCTGAGTCTGAGCGCGCAAGCACAATCTCGAAGTTGTCGAGGTCGTCACTGGCAATGCATGGTCCCACCCAGCCGTAAGCCTGCTTGACGCCTTCGCAAGCTCCGAGTACTTTAGCCACAATGGAATCCCAATACCAGAAAGTGTTTCCACAATATTGAAATCCAAGGTTCGAATGCATTTGATCAAAGCCGTGAGGAAGTTTGCCAAGGCTAAGATCGCAGTCGAGCAAACTTCTCATGATGAGCAATGAAGCTGATGGGCCATGTAAGATGGTACCGTTAACCCAAGATTCTGAGTATAGACTCCTGGATTCCAAGGGCATTACTCCTCCGGCTGTCTCTTCAAGCATGCCTTCAACATCAGCAATGCAAGCCCACTCCATCGTTCGGGCGAAGTCAAGCAGTCGCTCCTTCTGGATATTCTTCGTGAGAGCTACGACGCAGAAAGCTGTGGGAATTTTATAGAAACTGTCGTCTAGACCCACAAGTATCATTTTTCTCTGCCAAAGCTTGGCCAATGCAAGGTCCCAAGCTACCTTTTCTGGAATCTTGGGAATAAGAGTCTTCGCGTCTGGACCTTCGGCTCGACTCGTAAGTGCTTGGATACGTAGGCTGAGTTCGACGCTTAGCAAGAGCTGTTGGAAGAAATGTTCTTCCAAGTTCGCTTCCTGAGTGTCGAAATACTTTGCAAGAACCTGCGATCGGGTATTTCGGAAGTCGAACCACACTGAATTGTTCAACGCGGCGACGAGGATAGCGATTTCTTGCTCAAGGCCACCGGGCTTTCCACTCTGGTATTTTGGATCATAGACAAGTTCCTTGTACAAAAATTCTTCGGTAATTTGGGGCTACATATGATGTCAGCAGAGACATGGTATCCTCGGAGGCATGTAGCAGGACCCACGTCGGCATCTAGTCCACTTTGCAAGTAATGAAGGCGCTGAAGCACTAGTAAGTTGTCCGTCTGTCGAGGTTGGACGGAGTATTCAGGGAAGTCTGTAGCTTTCAAAGAGCGGCTCATTGAGTTGATGTACCGACTCAGCGTGATCGTGCCAGGCAGTAAACCATAACATTGTGCCATGGTTGGCTGCTCGAGGGTAACCCACGGCTTAGCATCCCCAGGACAATCAATTAGTGTGAGTGTAATATCTGCTGGCGTACTTTGATGTGTGGGCAAAGCCTCGATGTCCTCATGTGCAGCTCCCAGACCTACTGTGGCGTATTTACAAACATGCTCAACCGGGGCATGGCTAGCTTCACAAATAAAGCCTTCGAATGAAAGGGCGCCTTCACTGACCAAACGCTCAGCCTTGTCTAGCGCGAATTTTGACTGCAAGTTGAGGCCTCTTGGTGGCCACTGTGCCTTCATCGAACAGCTAGGCCTATCATGCTGAAAGCCTGTGGAGAAAGGTCGAGTCTGTATATTGGTAATCTCTTCCGTGCGATCACCGTCGGTAGATATTGGATCATTGTCGTTGTCACGAATGCAGATTTGCTCGTGTTCATTGGCTTCCAACTGCTTTCGTGAATCAGGATGACTTGCAGTCTCTTTGGGGCGGTGAAAGATTCCTGGGTCTAAACTCAAAGCTGTTCAACGAGTAGAGTCAGCGTCCATCTCTCGTAAACAAAAGCAACAAACCTATCGGCATATTTGGAGAAAAGCATGGGATATGGTAGCAAATGCATTATTCTGATAAATAGATGTTCATATCTCGATGCGGCAGAATGAGGTGGATAGCTCCCAAAATACGTGCATTTACCATGCTTTCCTAGCGCATTCGGGTCCCTACGTTGCCACGTTGGAGAGTGAAGACGTTGTAGCTTGGCTGGCACGGCGCTTTCGCGCATGGACTGACAGGTTCAGCTTGCTGGCCATGAACAAAGCGTAGAGCTCTACCTTATTATGAAGCTGTCCGACCATGTTTACGACGCTGTCCCAAACCGTTTCGATTTAACCACCTCAGAAGCATGCGCTTGTGCTAGTACAAAAGTCTTGGGATGCAAGAGGGTAGCTGCACTATGAGTAAAGGTGAGAAGCAAAGCGAAGGTGTTGATCGTAGGCTGTGGAAAATGCAAAGACTTGGGAAGCCAGCGTCTTCATTGCTCCCACTAATTCGACACACCAAATTTTTAACTGCCTATCATCTGTCAAAACCTCGTCAACACAATGGGCGAAACTTTGTTAAAGACTCCGGAATGGTAATAAAGGTGGAGCAAGTTGCACTAGATCTGACAATTACATTCCTCTCTTTCCGGTCCTTAGATTTACGGTGGTCTAAGAGGCTTGTGTTATTATCACCACCACATGTAAGCACGGTTTTGTCCGGTTTGTAGAGAACTTTTCGCTGGCCACAGGTCTTGCAGATCCCAACCAGGAATTGCGAGATCAGCACCAATTGTGAAAGGCATATCATTAAGTGATGAACAATTCTTTTCTCACATATCTGTCATTTGTACTCTTGTACGTCGTTCTTACAGACTTACAAAGTAATGATTCCTACCGCAGATCTTGGTGGGTCATTGCACCTATTTTGTCTAGATACGGCGAGCGAATTGATTGACTGGCATTAGTAGATTGATGTGGATCCTCAAATGCAGCATGGAACTCGGGCATGTTAGCTTGGTACCTTGTTGCTTGTAGTTGGAACTCGTACCTTGAACCCAAAGTTGAGACACAAGGCGATGACAAGCCCAACACAAACAACGACGGGCCCGATCGCATTGTCAAAGTCCTTACCACTTCGCTCCTTGATCATATGACTACGGACAATGTATATCCACCATCCCCAGGCTCCAGCGAAGAGAGCGATCACTGTATAAACCACTGCTAGCGCTCGAGCAACATCGTTGTCTGTTCCTGCGGCATTATACAACCCAAGCGACAACGAAGCTAACAAAACAGATATGTGTTGCCACTTGATGAACGTTCGCTGATTCGCAAGCCACACTTTGGGCTCTACTCGCACAGGGGCCATGTCTTTGATAAGCTTACCCGGCTCTCTGACACCAGGAGGTAGTTGCATTGATCCATGACGATGTGCTTGTGCATACTTTGAATTAGAGAATGGCGTCCGCGAGAGTACTCCCGAAAACACAGCTGGCGTAGGTTCGGTCACATTATCCGCGTCATCGTCCGAAACTGCCTCTTCGGTGAGATCTTCGATACCAGACTGCGACCTCCGTTTGCCGAAATCGGTCGCAGTCCTACCAGCTGGTGATCCGACTGCAGCCTTGAAAGGCGAACCGGACTTGCCGAGAAAGCTACCCACAGCGATATCGTCTTCAGCTCTTTTGGCTTTGTTTTCCTGTTCCTCTTGGAAAGCTTCTTTTGGGTCTCTTCGAATTTCCGTCTCGAGATCACTCAGCCAGAACGGAAAACTATTGACGTGGTCCTCGAAGAGCAAGGCAACGCCGTGCACAAATTTCGAGAACCTTGGTGCCTCCTTGAGAAGATGTGAGGACATCAAGTCAGCAATCCATTCGTTCGTCCTTTTGCTAGAGCCTTCTTTGACCTTGATCTCTAAGAGCGCGTGCGGGAACCTCGAGACTTCCCCTTGCCGAATCCCTGAGAAGGGATACTTGACGCCGAGTCTATCGATATCTCCACGGTGCCAATCCTTTGGGTCTCGACATGGCCTATCCTCGTCGAGTGCATCCTCCCGGATAAAAGCGAGGTCCGTGTCGATGGATATCCGCACCTTGTCATCTCCTGGAATTTGGAATGCTGTACGTGTGTAGTTGGCTCGCAGCATAGGCTGGAGCTGGTCATTGTTGATGAACGACTGTATCTCTGCGATATTCTTTTGGAGATTGGCCACACCGTTGCCTTCAGTACCCTCCCGATTTCGGAGCTTGTCAACGGTCTTCTCCAGCTTATAGTCTCCCTCAATAAATTGTTGAACGTATTTCTCTTTGATGGTAAAGTGAGTCTCCTCACTGTCTCCACTTTCTTCAACGGTTTTTTTCTCAAAGTGCATCTCTGGTTTCTCATCGAGGAGGCCAAACCATCGAATTCGTAGCGAGGAAGCGTTGGATGTCCTTCGAAGTTTTTGAGCATAAAGATCAAAATTGGGATTGTCAAAGTAAAGGGACGTAATGGTGGGATCCGCCTGCCCACCTTCTGCCACTTTTGAAGTTTGAGAGTTGTAGACCAGCACCGGAAGACGTCGGAGGATGTACGTCTTGACCTCTAGCAGGTTCTCGTGGTGCACCCAGACTGTACTGAGAATTAGAATACAGGAGGACTTGCGTTGTAAACCAGGCTTACTGACATTTACGAGATGTGAAAGTGTCTCTCTCGGTTTTGCTTCCGGCCAAGGACAGTGTCCTGTCAGTCTCTCCATTGGTTCTTTGCCTGGTAAAGGAGTACATCGCAGAGAGCCTGATCTATGTAAGGGCACTTTCGTCACAACGTGAGCGGTGAAATGTCTGTTCATCACGCACCTATAAAGTAATGGCGAGTAGTCCTCGGAATTGAAGGGCAACGCTGCAAGCCTCACTTGTAGTAATGGCCGCACCTGATATCTTGAACCACGTCTCCGATCATGTTTCTTGGCAATTTTAAGAAAGCCTGTATAATTGAGGCGGCTATATCTGAAGAGCTCATTGATTTCTTTTGTAATGCTGTCAAGTTCCTTCAGCACTGTTCCCAGGTCTCCGTCCTCAGAGTCCTTTTCATCATCCTTCCTTTCTAGATCTAGGCTTTTGGTATCTCTTCCCTCACCACTTTCGAAGATCTTCAGTCTTCCCTCGCACTGTGATGTTCGCTCGCGGAGAGCCTTGTATGTCTGATTGTGGAAGTCATTGACCTTCTCTACCTGAGCATTGAGCAGCTCCTCCTCGAATCTGCCTTCGTCATCGTCTGTCCATTCTTGGCTCTTCTTGTCAGGAGTGGCGTCTTCTCGCAGCAGCTTCTTCAACTTTCCATAATCAAGGTAATTCGGTTTCCATCGTTCGTACTTCTGCTTCTCCAGTGTCTCGCCGAAACGCATGCTGAAGAGCGAGTATGTCGACTTGACCTCCTATGTGAATCGGTGGTGCATTGTTGAATCAATTGTAACTTATATCGATGGCATACAAAGCAAGTGGAAGAAGGGCGGGGTGAACCCCAACCTTAGAACCATTTTATACCGAGCACTCCGAACCTTAGTTCTACCCCTACGGTACGGGCCGGCCTATCAGTGCACTAGTTCTATCTTATCAATAGAAATCAACGTCTAAGCCAATGCAGCTTACAGCGGACTTCAATAGGTAGGTAGAATACGTCCCAGTCGAGGATAATGCTTCCCTTCTGCAAATAGGGACCATCGAGGCACTTTTAAATGGACGTGGTCAATGGAGGAGCAGAAGTCACCAAGTCATTAGCATCGAGACTCAAAGGTGTCCTCGAAGGGATTCACCAAGAAGATTGTCCGCATGTTTCTAACCCCCCGGGGTGCAAGAAACGAGCGTCTGTCGCGTTGGTGATTCGGATACGTCCTCCTTTCGCCCAGTTGGCAACGTATGATTCAGAAAGATGCTCATCTTCCGCGCACGGTTTCAAAGAAAACATAGATAATTTCTACTCCCAAGATTGGGTCAGCCAAGGAGACCCTGAGGTATTACTTATCAAGCGCGCTGCCCGGGTTGGGGATAGATGGACGAGCCATATAGCTCTTCCTGGTGGAAAGAGAGAGACAGACGACTCGAGCGACCGTGCTACCAGTGTCAGGGAGACAAGAGAGGAGACAGGCCTAGAGCTTGATGTAAACCATTGCTTGTATATCGGTAATCTTCCCGAGCGTGTGATCAGGACAACTTGGGGTGACACGCCGTAAGTCACCGTTCCTCTATTGCACCATTCACTAACAGATTGCAAGGCTCATGGTGCTTTGTCCATACGTCTATCTAGTCATGCGTCACGACATCCCACCTTTAGCTTTGCAGCCGTCAGAAATCCATTCAGCCCACTGGGTGCCAATCAGAGGATTGTTAGCGCCTACAATGAGAAGACCTGTTTACACTGACGCTTCTGATCGTTTCACCCGACAGCGGCAGCCCCTCATGAGGTTGCTCATTCGAGCAATAGCCGGCCAGATGCTTTTCGGTAGTGTTAAGCTAAAGCCTACGGAAAGCCTCTACTGCAGCTTTCGTCCCGATTATATCCCCGAAGAGAACACTCAGGTATCTCTTAGAGCTTCTGTGGCAGATTCACTAAAGGCCAGCCTTCTCGGAGCTCAGTCTAATGAGGATGATCAACCTCTGTTGCTCTGGGGTTTGACACTAGGCATTCTGGCAGACCTGCTAGAAGTGATTGACATGAATGGTACATCGAAATTGTGGAGTTGGCCAACGCTTTCGCCCTGGGATATGCGGTTTATTATATATTTAATGACGTATAAGTTTCGGTCGCGAAAGCTGCAGGAGCTCACTACAGTGACTGGTAGATCAAGCTCCGACAAGTCCCACAGTATTACGGTTGGTGGTCTTGACGCTACAACCTTCACAGCCTCGCAAGCACGCAAATCTGAAGCCTCAGCGGCGGGCGTAGCTGCTATGAGATTGCTAGATGGCTACAGTGATCAATTACAGAGTGCCATTTTCGTTTCACTATTGCTCAGATTCGCTTTCGGTACCACGCTGGCAGCCTTGTTGGTTCAAAAGTACCGAAGGAGCCGCCTCTAAATGTCTTGAAGCCTGCCGAGCCAGCGACTGGATCCTCTTGTCTCTTTCACAGAGACAAGCTCAGCAGCCTTGCCCTGGGATCAATGAGGAAGCAGATCACAAATCGTCCAAGATTGGCTGCAACTGATTTTCTTCTTCTTGATTTCCATGTATTGCAAGCTTCTCTCACCAGTAGAAACTTGAGACATGATTGCGTGACACAGAAACTTCTTTATGTTTGCGACTAACGATCTGAGCCACAAGAGCAACTCCTATAAGCATTGCTACAGTGGGCTAGCGTTCCCGATCATATAGTGTTGATTTCATAGGTTGTAGATGGATAATCAATCTGACCTCGAGGCGTGTCTTGTCGAGCACCAAGGCTGCAAACCCTAGTCACTAATCTAGAAGTAGTTAGTGATATATCGCGACCCCAAATTATCTCGGAATTCTTGCACCAGCAGCAGCCTCATTTTCGACATCTCAATCGACATACGTCCTAAATTCACCAGTACAAAGGGTGTATATGGTTTCCAGCTTACAGATCCTTCATAATGAGGTCTTAACATATATTGTCTAGACGTATTTGTCGTTTCGGGCTAGAAAACAGCTGCGCCGGCTTCCATTTGCTCTTTGGGGTTCTACCGACCATGAACTCCCACCAGCACATGCTGCCACAGGCGCAACCGGCAGTACCACTCCCAAATGGACGACCTGGCCACAACGTCCCCTATGCACCCTCTCCGCACACTCCACATCAGTCAGCCTATTATCCTCCTTATCAATACCAATACCCAATGCACTACCAGCAACGACCCCCGCAGCAATGGACACCGTATCAAGTCCCTATATCCATGGGACGAGGCTATCATCCATATCCGCCGCCGATGACACACTATCCAATGCCACAGCATCCCCCCCAAAC